>JAODOY010003707.1:0-11144 GCA_025399855.1 Forbesichthys papilliferus
ACTGACCCCCCCCCCATATCTGGTTGATTTATATAACTATACTCCCCTGCTAATGTTACTGACCCCCCCCATATCTGACTATGCACTACAAGCCCATTTGTATGTGAAAACTCTGCTTACTCTCCTTTACTTTTCACTTACTTTCATTTGTATTTTATATTTCTACGTATGCTCATGTCTTTGTATTTGTAATGTCATGTCCCTTGAGTGTCTTGAAAGGCGTCCTCAAATAAAATGTATTATTATTATTAATAATAATAATAATAATAATAATAATATTAATGTATTATTATTATAATGTGTGTGTGTGTGTGTGTGTGTGTGTGCAGAGAGCCCCACCACCTGTATATCGTGTGTGTGTGTGTGTGTGCAGAGAGCCCCACCACCTGTATATAATGTGTGTGTGTGTGTGTGTGCAGAGAGCCCCACCCCCCTGTATGGACAGCCGTCATGGTGGGGGGAGGAAGATGTGGCCAATAAATCCAGTAAACTCAGCGAGGCTCCCAAAGCAGGTTGCTATATTTACAGCTACATTCATTATATGGGTGTTGTTAATGATGAACATGTGTATTAACTGGTGGTAGGGCTAATATATACTGGTGGTAGGGCTAATATATACTGGTACTATGGCTAATATATACTAGTGGTAGGGCTAATATATACTGGTACTATGGCTATTATATACTAGTGGTAGGGCTAATATATACTGGTACTATGGCTAATAAATACCGGTACTATGGCTAATATATACTGGTACTATGGCTAATATATACTGGTGGTAGGGCTAATATATCCTGGTACTATGGCTAATATATACTGGTGGTAGGGCTAATATATCCTGGTACTATGGCTAGTATATACTGGTGGTAGGGCTAATATATCCTGGTACTATGGCTAATATAAACTGGTGGTAGGGCTAATATATCCTGGTACTACCATTAGTACTAATTAGGACTGGGAGTGGAAAAAAACAAATACAAAATTATGATAAATCACACCTTTTTTTGTTGCTTTTTGTTCTTTTATGGACAGGACAGTATTAGAGAGAATCAAAGCAAATGGGAGAGAGATATCAGGGAAAGAATCGGGAAATTGTCAGGCCAGATTCAAACCCAGGACCACATGGTCAGAGAGCTGTACTTGTACCGCTGCTCCAGCCTGAACATAGCCTAGTAGTTATATCTAACCCTAACCCATATAGTTGTTTGCTACTACATTAATGTTTAAAATATCATATAGACACATTTAAGTCACCAACAAGTTGGAACACTAAAGAGGAGACCACTTATAGCTTCATTATAAAGATAATGGGAACAGATACACAATGCAAGCAGGTGTAACATCTGCTGCAGGGGTTTAGGGAGAGAGCAATGTGGGACGGAAAAGGAGAGAGAGAGAAAAAGTGCTGCTTGAATCGCGTCAATATTTGCTCCCAGCCCTAGTACTAATATATACTGGTGGAATATTATAAGCTCTCCCACTAGCCCTATCCCAACTTTTGCCCAATGGAAAAGCACAACAGGCAAGTTGAGTTGAGCTGGTACCAGCAGTGAAGAAGCACCATAAGAGGTGTGTTGGGTTAGGGGTAGATATAAGAGATGTATAGGGTTAGGGGTAGATATAAGAGGTGTGTAGGTGTAGATATAAGAGATGTATAGGGTTAGGGGTAGATATAAGAGATGTTTAGGGTTAGGGGTAGATATAAGAGATGTATAGGCGTAGATATTAGAGGTGTGTAGGGTTAGGGGTAGATATAAGAGATGTTTAGGGGTAGATATAAGAGGTGTGTAGGGTTAGGGGTAGATATAAGAGGTGTATAGGGTTAGGGGTAGATATAAGAGGTGTGTAGGGTTAGGGGTAGATATAAGAGGTGTGTAGGGTTAGGGGTAGATGTAAGAGATGTTTAGGGTTAGGGGTAGATATAAGAGGTGTTTAGGGTTAGGGGTAGATATAAGAGATGTTTAGGGTTAGGGGTAGATATTAGAGGTGTATAGGGTTAGGGGTAGATATAAGAGGTGTGTAGGGTTAGGGGTAGATATAAGATATGTTTAGGTGTAGATATAAGAGATGTTTAGGGTTAGGGGTAGATGTATGAAATGTGTAGGGTTAGGGGTAGATATAAGATATGTTTAGGGGTAGGGGTAGATATAAGAGGTGTGTAGGGTTAGGGGTAGATATAAAAGATGTGTAGGGTTAGGGGTAGATATAAAAGATGTGTAGGGTTAGGGGTAGATATAAGATATGTGTAGGGTTAGGGGTAGATATTAGAGGTGTATAGGGTTAGGGGTAGATATAACAGATGTATAGGGTTAGGGGTAGATATAAGAGATGTGTAGGGTTAGGGGTAGATATAAGAGGTGTGTAGGGTTAGGGGTAGATGTAAGAGATGTGTAGGTGTAGATATAAAAGATGTGTTGGGTTAGGGGTAGATATAAGAGATGTATAGGGTTAGGGGTAGATATAACAGATGTATAGGGTTAGGGGTAGATATAAGAGGTGTGTAGGGTTAGGGGTAGATATTAGAGGTGTATAGGGTTAGAGGTAGATGTAAGAGATGTGTATGTGTAGATATAAAAGATGTGTTGGGTTAGGGGTAGATATAAGAGATGTGTTGTGGTTTAGATGTGCAGCGGGACGAGGAGCTGGACATAGCGCTAGAAGAGCGGCTGATCCTGCTGGCCCAGGAGCCCAGCTACATGGAGATGCCCACCAGGGACACGCCTCCCAGGCCCGCCTTCCCCACCATGGATCTGGTGAGGGGGGCAGGGCTGGACGAGGTCCCTACCAGGGACACGCTCTCCAGCCCCACCCCCCCAGCCGTGCAGAGTCACGCCTCCTTCACCATCGAGTTCGACGACCTGCTGCCGGGCAAGATCAAGATTAAGGATCACGTGACCAAGTTCTCCTCCCGCCAGCGCAGGCAGGCCCCGCTTCCCCGGGCCCCGGAGGCCACACCCCCAGATGTGATGTGGAGCGAGAGCAAGGTGGCTGATTGGCTGGTGCACAGCGAGGTGGGCGTGGCCAGGAGCCGGGTGCAGTGCGAGGATACCTGCAGCACCAAGAGCGACCTGGCCGTTACAGCCAGAACCCTGAAAGGTTAGAGGTCAGCTGGTGGTGCAACGCATCATCAAACTCATGGTTGGGATCGTGTCACGGTTTTGTCACGGATCGGATCATTTTTCGGATCGGCAGACTGTATGCATATATTTAACCATACTGATTAACTGCTCTCCATGTATTTGAAGCGTCTCTTCATGACGTCCTGACTCTAGATGTCACTTAGAGCACCAGCATGCTTTGTGGGCCCCACACACACATAGACAGACACTAACATGCACAGGTGGCAGGACCAGCCATCACACTTTGCAATTAATCCGCGGTTCACGTGGTTGCCAAACCGTGGGGGGAGATCCATACGGGTCACAGATTACCTACAATCCGTTACACCACTTGTTAGGGTCAGTGGGTGGTGGTGGGAAGTTGTTGAATCTTTATTCTTTACACTTTAAAATTAGTTTTTTAGTTCCTTTGAGTCTCTGTTGATTAAGCTGGTGTCATGTGAGCAAAGAACCGAAGATCCAGATCATTTGATTAATCAGTGTGTCCCTGGCACATAAACGACTAAAATCCTCAGACTAGTAAGGGTGTCGTCGCTATTACATTATATCTGGTTAGCTCACTAGGTTAAGCATTGCATTTAAAATTATATTTCTGGTTTAAACCCCAACATTTTACACATTTATTCACTAGACCCAGATGTTTTTGGGCGTTTTGGTCAGTGTGTCACATGAACTTGAAAGACTCACTAAATGTAAGCAGGGTTAAGGTTAGTAGTTAGTGTGCAGCTGTGCCAGTTACAATATTTGTACCATTCTTTGGTGATCCGTGCTGAGGCAGCACTGTAATATAGATCTCCATTCATGTCAATACATTATTCAAAGCTGTTTATATATCTAATATATCTGTATGCTATACGCTAACCTGTCTGGGCAAAGCCCGGGGAATGATCTGGGTCTGGTTCTGCTGCTAGGCTACCATCACCAAGATGGAACCCAGAGCGACTCCGAGGACCAGGTACACCCCACCAGCGAATCAGATCGTGCAGAACCACCGGACCAACGGGTCCAATCGGAGCGCCCCCCCTCCCCCCTGGGCCCCCAGGAAGCCCTGTCCCTTCGGGTGCACCAGCAGGCCCCGCCCCTCCAGGAACCCCAGGAGACCTCGCTCCCCCCAAGGCCCCAGCAGGACCCACTCCCCCTGAAGCCCCAGGAGACTCTGACCTTCCCGGGGCCCCAAGAGGCCCTTCCTCTCAGCCAGCAGGCCTTTATTATTGAGTTCTTCGACGACAATCCCCGCAAGAAGCGCTCCCAGTCCTTTACGCACAGCCCCGCCCACGCGGACTCCGGCTCCACCCTCAAGGCCAAGATGGAGCGCCGCCGAGGCGGGGAGAGGCCGGCCTCGGTGCACGGCCACGTCCCACCCAGCCCCGCGGCCCCGCCCCCCAGGGCCCCCGTCCCCCAGAGGTCCGGCTCCCTGCGGAGGCCGGAGGCGGAGGCTCGGCCACCTGGCAGCGTGGGCCGTAGGGCCCAGCTGCTGCGGGACGCCGCCCCAGAGGCAGTGCCCACCCGGGATGAGGAGGCCCCTTTCCCAATGTCACCCATCCACCTTCCCTCTCTCGCTCCTCCTCCTGTGGTCAAACCTTGTTCCCTCCCCCCTGACTCTCCACAGCCCCCCTCCACCTCTCCAGCGCCCCGGCCTGGCCAGTCGTCCCCCCCCGTGGGGGTCCCCAGGGGCCAGCCACCGCCCCCTGTGGGAGGCCCCAGGGGCCAGCGGGCCGAGGAGGAGGACAGCCTGAGCGATGCGGGGACCTACACCATCGAGACGGAGGCGCCGGATCAGGAGGTGGAGGAGGCACGCAACATGATCGACCAGGTGGGCGGCACCGACAGCTAGCCTAGCCTCCTAGCCTGCTAGCATCCTGTTAGCCTGCAAGCATTTGGTTTGGTAACATTAGCATCTTGCTAGCCTTAGCATCCTGCTAGCATGCTAGCAATTTGCATGCTAATAATAATAATAATTAATTATTATCATTATTGAAAAGAAAGGCTCTTGAGATTAAACATATAACTTTAAAGAGTGTCCTAGGTTTATGATGGCATTACATTAAGACACAATAGTGCAGTTAAAGAAGGCCAGCCAACCTTGTCACATGAGATGCAGTGGTAATCTCAAAGCTTGGTGAAAAAGGGTATCAATCTATATCTAGCCTTAACAGCCTGCTAACCTTAGCATCCTGCTTGCCTGCTTGTGTCCTGCTAGCCTTAGCAGCCTGCTAGCATCTAGCCTGTTAGCTTAAGGGTCTTGCTAGCCTGCTAGTTTCTTGCTAGTCTTAGCATCCTGCTAGCCTAATAGCATCTAGCCTGTTAGCTTTAGGGTCCTGCTAGCCTTATAGCATCTAGCCGGTTAGCTTTAGTGCAGGCCTATTCAATTGGCGGCTTGCTGACCAAATGAGACCCACCAATGACCACTATACATTAGCTCAATGTGCTGTATAACCACTATACGAATCAAATCAATATAAAAATGAGTAATTATTAACAAATTAATGAATTATCTAATAATAATATAATAATAAACTTTATTTGTATAGCACCACCACAATGTGCAACTCAATGTGCTTTACAGGTAAAAACATTAGAAAAACAAAGGTTGACGGGAACAAATCTAGCCTGCAAGCCTGCTAGCATCTAGCCTGTTAGTACGCAGTGGAGTAATGTCGGCATTGTTTCTTGCAGATGATTAGCATACTTATATGTACAGAACAGGAGTTTAAATGGGCAATAGTGTCCTGATGGTCTGCTAGCCTTAAGCTAGAACTACACCGCAGCGATTTTTGCTTGTGTGTGTGGGAGAGACTGCTTATCAACAGTAATAGACAGGTCACTGGTTGACTCTTTAGTGTAGCCGCTGGACCGACCGCTCCTATCAACCAAAACCCGACGCTCTATCAACTTTTTCTAGCGATTTACATTTTGAATCGGCAGCAAGAGGTGAAGGAAATCTCAAGCGTTTCCACCAATCAGAATCTAGGTAAAGGCTTTTCATGCTTTTTTGCAGAGTAATATCAATATAAAAAACACAAAAACCTAACAGAGAACAGTAATTGTTTTCAGCAGCCCTAAACAAGTGAACTTTCTGCTGTTTGCATTTTAACATGATACCTCCAAATCATGAATATATATGCGGCGTGTTGCTCGCCTGTTGACTCCTTCGTCTTCTCAATTTTAATTTTAATTTAACAAAATGCATAGAACGGCCTACATTTGATAACGCAAGCACTAGGCTACTATATTTTGGTGTCAGTGTTGTGGACGCCCAGTCCACGCCTTGGTGTAGTTCTAGCTGCTAGCTACACACTAGCTACAGCTTTAGCGCCCTGCTCTCCCGCACGCTGCAGGTGTTTGGCGTCCTGGATGCTCCGGAGCACAGTGGGACAGCTCCAGACAGCAGGCCGGTGGGCGCGGGCCCCAGCACGCTGGACCTGCAGGTACGCCAGCATGACCTCCTGACCCCGCCCACCTCACATCGCTTCTCCAGCAGCTGAGAAGCGTTTCATGGTGTCCGTGTGTGTTACATAGCTACAGGGGGGGCCCAGGTGGGTGTCCCGCTGGGCAAGCTTGGCCGACAGCCAGGAGCCTGGACCAGCCCCTTCTAACGGAGGATGTCTCCAAGGTGACACACTCACAGGAGGTGTTGTAGTCTTTGTACTGTTGATTGATTGACTGATTGGTTGGTTGATTGGTTGACATGTGTGTAGATCCTGGTCCGATGAGTCGGCTGATGGGCCACAGCTACGACCAATCAGAGTCTGAGTTTAGCCACAGCAGCCGTACCCGGCGCTTGCTGCCCCAGGTCCCGCCAGACAGATTAAGCCCCGCCCCCAGCGTCCAGATCCGCTACGACTTGTATCCGGAGCATGAGGCCCTTCCCCCAGAGCCCCCCGCCCCCGGGCCCCAGGATGTCCCCGCCCAGCGCCTGGTGGTCCGTGGGGATGTGGACCCAGACAGCCTGAGCGACGCCAGCCGCTCCGACGACGGCTCCGTCCTGGAGCGGGCGCATAGGGCCACCTGCTTCTACATCGGCTCTGAGGGCGGAGCCCCTTCCGTTCCCGGGCCCAAGACCCCTCCCACCACTGTGCTGATCCGACACCTGAGTGGCCAGGAGCCGGGCAGGGCGAGCGTCAAGCCCAACAGCTCCGCCCCCGACCTGCAGGCCCAGCAGCAGCCCAGCAGGGGGCAGCAGCCCAAGAGGCTGCCCCACATCTCCAGCCAGCCGTCCCTGCGGGAGTTGGAGCGCAGCAGGGATGCCCAGGACACGATACCCTTCCTCGGGGAGGCGGTTCCCCTGCAGCCTGGGCGGAGCTCTAAGAAGAGCAGCTCTTCCGGCCACGTGAACGACTCGCTGTCGGGGGAGTCAGATGTTGACACGGCCAGCACTGTCAGCCAGCTCAGCGCTCAAAACGTGCCGGCCACCGCCGTCCGGAGGCAGAAGGACGGGCGGCAGCTCTCCGCTCGTGAGCGCCTGTCCGAGAAACGCCGCGGCCAGGCAGCAGCTGAGCCTAGGCGGGCGGAGGCCAAACGGCTTCAGACCCGGCGCAGCGCTGGCAGCCGCGCCTCGCTTGACCTGCCCGAGGGCCCCGGGCCATCTGACCAGGAGGCCCGGCGCGCCGCCGGCCGTGCCCACAGGGCCCTCCCTCAGAGGGATGATGGCGGCAAGGCGGGCCAGGCTCTGACCCGGTCCAACAGCCTTTCGGCCCCGCGCCCCACCAGGGCCTCCATGCTGCGGCGAGCCCGCCTGGGGGAAGCGTCAGACAACGAGGGCACCGAGACGGACCGGGCCTCCCAGAGCTCAGACCAGGCGGGCCTGCCCAGGGGGCCCGAGAGCAGGAAGCTGTCCCGGCTGGACATCCTGGCCATGCCGAGGAAGAGGACAGGCTCCTTTAATGCCCCCAGCGACTCCGAGGCCCCGGCGGGACGGGCCCCCGCCAGGAAGACGTCGGTGGGCGACGCCAGACCGGCTCCCAGGGGGAGGCAGGTTCTCACCAGGACCCGGTCCAGTGGGACCAGGAGCACCGATACTGGTGAGGACCCAGTGAAGCTTTGCCTAGCCTAGCATAGCCTAGCATAGCATAACACAGCATAGCCTATTATAGTCTACCATAGCCCAGCCTATCATATATTAGCATAGCCTAGCCTAGCATAGCCCAGCCTAGCATATATTAGCCTAGCCTAGCATAGCATAACACAGCAAAGCCCAGCCTAGCCTAGCCTAGCATAGCCCATACTATCATAGCCCAGCCTAGCATATATTAGCCTAGCCTAGCATAGCATAACACAGCAAAGCCCAGCCTAGCCTAGCCTAGCATAGCCCATACTATCATAGCCCAGCCTAGCATATATTAGTCTAGACAAGCATAGCATAGCCTAGCTCAGCATAGCCCAACATAGCCTAGTACAGTCTAGTGTAGCATAGTGTAGCATAGCTTAGCCTGCGTAGCATAGCCTAGCCTAGCATAGCGTAGAGTATTATAGTGTAGTTAAGCCTAGCGTAGAGTATCTTACCATATCGTAGCATATCCTAGAGTAGCCTAGTATAGCGTAGCATAGCCAAGAATAGCATGGCGTAGCGTAGCATAGCCTATCCTTGAATCGTGTAGCATGGCGTAACCTAGCGTAGCATAGCCTAGAGTAGCATAGCCTAGCCTAGCCAGTGAGCATGAACGCGGCAGGATGCCGTAACCTCTCCTCCATGTGCTCCTCAGGGTCCTGCCGCAGGCACACTGCTTCGGATCTCTCCTCCTCCTCCGAGGAAGAGTTTGAGGCCAAGAAACGACCAGCCCTCCCATCCACCGCCCCCACCCGCTCCAAGTCTGTCTCCGTAGATGGAGACGAGGAGGACGGAGACCCCTACCAGAGCTGGACCACTCACAGCGCAGAGATCGCCAAGTAAGCAGGGAGCACCACATCACCATATAAACCATATAGCTAATACCAGAAAGCTTTGATTCATTAGTCCCAGCCTCTTCCGTTCATTAACACTACGTCACATTAGAATCTCTGTGCTCAACGTCTGACACATATACATTTACATTTACATTTGGCAGACCCCTTTATCAAAACAATTGTTTGGATAAAGGGGTCTGCCAAATGTAAATGTCTTTATCCAAACAAATCCTTGGGGTCCAACAATAGTTGGATATGTCAAACACTAGCAATTGCAAATGTATATTACAATAGTATAGAATAGTATATACCCCTGTAAGATAACGTCTGATACATAGACCCCTGTAAGATAATGTCTGATACATATAGACCCCTGTAAGCTTGACACATGATTCACGCCGGCATTCCACCGGGCATGTGTGCGCAGCGTTCCAGCTCCGATGCGGGTTTGCTCTTGAAGAATCAACTTCTGCTGGGAGCATTTCAAAAGCGTAATGCTGTGAAGCTGTTGTATTGGCAAGGTCAATAAAAACTACTTTGCCTGTCCGACATTGACTTACTTTCACTCAAATCCACTCCCAAAAACTACTGCAATTATATTCCACACCATTGTCCTTTCTGAAATTGTCATTATAAAAAGGATTTGATATAAAAAGGACTCTAATGGCAGAAGGAAGAATTTTGAGAGATGTTTTGAAATGAATAACATTTTGAAAAGTAGATAGAAGTATAACCTTTCACGTACAGCAGGGACATCGCTATGAATTTCTGGCCACTCCCGCTCACTCCCACGTCCACGTGTGTGTTCCACTTCAGGAACAGTACTGGAATACACTACAAATAATGTAAATAATTTGCTTGGTTTTTGCACACTGCACTATACGTAGGCTACGTTCTGGAAAAGAAATGGTAGCGAGAAGTTAATGAGGTTGCCACGGCAATGGTAAACAAACATTACGTGTAGGCTCTCATGTATTATGGACAAATTCATTTGAGGATTTGTTGAAATTTGTTTGAAATGTTATACCATGACCTTTTGACATTTAAAGGATCCCTGATAAAATCCACTGGCAGTGTGCAGTCCTATTTATTCAGCCCACAGCAAAGTTTAAACTGCCTGCAAGACCTAAGTTTGGTCCCACGGGATCCCAAACCCAATGTAATTTTCTAATACAAACCATAGTATTTATTAAAATTCAATGTTCAAAATCAAAACAACAATCTGGGTAACTGGAGAATACATTCTACCAGTAGAGATGGCCATCAGCTTTATAGACACAGACATCAGCATACTGTATATGTCTCATTTTAGGATTAATACAACTGAGGGTTCATTCGTGATGAAGTAAGAGGTGGCCCCACTCTGTCCAGTAAGGGTTCCAGCGTGTCTTGTTAAAACCAGTATAGAGCATAGATGAGAAAAGACCATTAAAACTAGCATAGAACAGTAAAGATCAGACCAGTACTACAGACCAGTACTGACCAGTCTGACCAGTACTACAGACCAGTACAGACCAGTACTACAGCCCAGTACAGACCAGTACAGACCAGTACTACAGACCAGTACAGACCAGTACAGACCAGTCTGACCAATCTGACCAGCGTCTGTGTCCAGGTTGAGCCAGGACCTGGCTAAAGATCTGGCCATCCTGGCACGTGAGATCCATGATGTCGCCGGAGATGGTGAAATTGGCCCCACCCCCTCACCTGGATTTAGCCCCGCCCCCTCACCGGGCTCCATGCCGACCACGCCCGCCTCCAACATCTCGGCCCGTGAAGAGGTCAGACCAGTTACTCCAGACGTTAGACAAAACAGAACATAGATGTAATAGACTGTCATATACTGGTAACTATTATGATGTTACTGAAATAATGTGTGCATAACTAGTGTGTAGTGTGTAGCTAGGTGTGTAGCTGGTGTGCATAAGTAGTGTGTGTAGCTAGGTGTGTAGCTGGTAGCTAGGTGTGTAGCTAGGTGTGTAGCTAGTAGCTAGGTGTGTAGCTGGTGTGCATACGTAGTGTGTGTAGCTAGGTGTGTAGCTAGGTGTGTAGCTGGTGTGCATACGTAGTGTGTGTAGCTAGGTGTGTAGCTGGTAGCTAGGTGTGTAGCTAGGTGTGTAGCTAGTAGCTAGGTGTGTAGCT
>JAODOY010003708.1:0-11359 GCA_025399855.1 Forbesichthys papilliferus
TATATATCTCTCTCTCTCTCTCTCTCTCTCTCTCTCTCTCTCTCTCTCTCTCTCTCTCTCTCTCTCTCTCTCTCTCAGCTCAGTTCAGTTCAAGAAAGCCTTTATTGGCATGACAAGGTCATTTCTCATATTGCCAAAGCAACAGCAACAACACGAAAACGAGAACAAAAATGTACACAGCGTATACATTAAACGTACATGGAAGTAATTAACACTGCATATGAATACAGTTTTTACAAATACTGACAGACAGTTCCTTATTGACATAAATGCATGGTGGTTGATGCAAGGGACAAGTCAGCCACTCTCTCTTTCTTTCTTTCTTTCTTTCGTTCTTTCTTTCATTCTTTCTTTCTCTCTCTCTCCACCCCCCACTTCTCCCAGACAATGCCAAACACACGCACACACTCCCTCGGGGTGACGGAGGCAGATATCTGGCAGGGGCCTCCGCTGCTGTCCCTCTAGCCAGCAGGTGCATGCTATCAGCAGCATTCCTCTGCCTCCCGTGCAGCCATAAAGTGTACGCTGTGCCTGCCTGCTGCTGCTGCTGCAATGACGCCTACGCGCACCGTGATTTCACAACGTTTGGAACAGTCATCACGTGTGTGTGTGTGTGTGTGTAACTGTATCTGCGTGCATGTGCTTATGTGCTAATATGTTTGTGAAGACAGAAATTAGAATGGCTTGGGTTTTTATGTGTAATGTGCATATGTGCTTATCTCTCTCTGTGCGTGTGTGTGTTTTATGTGTTATTTGCGTACGCTTGTGCTTGAAGGATAAAGTGCATGCATACATTGTGTGTGTGTGTGTGCATGTGTTTTATGTGTTATTTGTGTGCGCTTGTGCTTGAAGGATAAAGTGCATGCATACATTGTGTGTGTGTGTGTCTGGAATTGAGAAATCCACTTAATTCTACTTTTTTTTTTCTTTTCTTTTAAGCGTTCTCCCAGAGGCATGCTGGGACTTGTGCCTTCTATGCCTGCCGCCATGGCGATGACAGCTTAAGGAGTAAACTGTACTAACTGCTTGCTCCATACGCGGTGAGTACAGTACATTCATCTTAGCGTCCCGCTGACGTGCCTCTAAACACGTAGGTCTTTCATGTGGGTTTGTTACGCACCTCTGTCAGCCTCGCACACCTCTCCAGTAGGCTACTGTACCTGTGTCGCCACGGCAACAGCCACACCCCACCGCAAGCACAGCGGAGTCGCGCTGTTTGGGATGAGGCGCGGGCGTTGCCTAGCGACAGTCACCTGACAGGGAAGCCCTGTGAATGGGGTGTGACGTTTGCATGTGTGTAGTATCCCCCACCCCCACCCAACACACGCACACACACACACACACACACACACTATGGGGGCAGGGGGCGGACTGCCATGTTTGTTCTGCAGGGTGGCTGGCCGGAAGGGGTGTGTGTGTGCGTGCGTATGCGTGTGCATGTGTGTGTTTAACAGTAGAGGGTATTCTGGCTGTTGTTGCAACACGTTGCCGTCTAACGTGTTCTGTAGCTGGATATAAGGAAAACCTGTCCGTGTTGGTCAAACACACACACACGCACGCACACACACGTGTGTACATGCAAACACACATGCGTGTTCCAGCTTTTATTTAACCACCAGTTTTTACAGTTTTCTAACAGTTTATTGTACATTTGAGAAAAAACTATCTGAGAGAGTAATATTCCGAGATTACATTTGTATATTTGCGAGATAAAAACTCAAACACCTTTAGGATCGATTTACTTTTTCTGCCTTTCAAGGGTGGTTTAGCAGAAATATAATAATCAGCGATCAAGTTAAGTTGAATTATTATTATATTAAAATTCCAATAAGCAGTTTTCCCACAAAAATGTCAGTTGTGGGATTGTATACTGACACGTACTGTCATGGATGCAGCAGTAATATTGATAATCTTATTGGTAACCTTGGTGACCATCTTAATATCCATTGCTGGTAAGTGCACATAATGAATATGAATATTCCTTATATAGAATAGAATACATGGAGCTTTGTGCTCCATGTATTCCACCTATATGTTCAGGCCAACAGCATGTGTTGCATGTCAGACTTGACTTATGACTCATCGACTGCAGAGGGAGGACAGAGGTTTCATAAACCTTCCTCATAATGCTATCAGGATACATCCACATACTCTCACAGACACATGCATGCCAGTATTCCAGCGCGTATACTCCCCCAGACACAACAATATGCAGCCAAGCACACAAACTTCCAGTAAATGGTAGGTTATCTTCACGGTTAATATGAATACTAACTTAGACCTGAATGATGTGTGTGCATGTCTGTCTCTGTGTGTGTGTGTGTGTGTGTGTGTGTGTGTGTGTGTGTGTGTGTGCGTGTGTGTGTGTGTGTGTGTCTGTCTGTGTGTGTCTGTGTGCGTGTATGTGCGTGAGTGTGTGTGCGTGTGTGTGTGTGTGTTTCATTTAGATAAAACCCAGGGATAATGGATAGTGATACATTGACATTTTAATAATATTCCAACTATTTCTGCTGTTTTCTACTATCAAGCGTGATACCGTAAGCAGCTGAAATGGAAAATGGAATGTAATTTCACCCTACCTACATCACCATATTTCTTGTACACTTGTAATATAGCTGTAGAGAAGACATGAGCCTATAGGGAAAAGAGTACTGAGTACGCTATGTGCCACTGAAGTACAGGAGTATTTGAACCATATTGTGTCACATAAATTAGAGTATAGTCAAACTGGGAAGAGTACACCCAAAGATGTTGCAATACAAATGCAACGGTATGAAAATGGTCCTCCTTCCGGTCTTCTAAGTGGGCGTGGTCGTCTCGCCTCTCATTGGATGAAAGTAGATTGGGTTGTGCGTTGCCGTGGTGTTAATGGTAGTAAATATCACAACTTTGAATAACTTTAAATGAACTGTTACTAACGTTATCTGTGTTGCCAGATCTCACAAGAGTGTTACTGAAATACAGTAGAATCAGGTCCGGAACAAGTTGGTTTTCTTTTGATGTGACTGTCTTAAAAATGCATTTTGAGTGTCAAATGTTACAAAGATATGTGGCTTTGGTTACTATAAGGTGAAAGAATCGATCACAATCTGTCCGCTCACCTCTCCATTGAAATAAACTGACAATGGCCGTAGACCTCGAATTTACCTAGTACCAAGAATTTCACGTAGCATTGTTGACTTCCTGTTAAACTCCCTAGAATTCCCCCTTGAGGGCCAGTGTTATCTCCTCTTATCTTATCTTAACTTACACCAATTTCTTATATTGCAGTCTTGTCTTATCTCATCTTTTAGTTTCATTGACCTACAGTATGTAGTGTTGTTAAGTCTTTCAACACTCTGTTGCTGTCAAATTACTCATCAACTCAGAGCCAGGAGTGTAAATATTGCTGCCAGTGCAGAGACAGATTATTTTGCAAATGTATTGTTTTTCTTTTGATACTTCAAACTATTTCCTTTAGCGTTTTACATTTCTCTATGCATTGCTGAGCTGTATTTTTCTTTTAACTGCTGATCTTCGATGATAACGCACATTTAAAGGCAGCGCGAGTAGTTTTCCACCGAAGTACTTCTTGAATACTTCTGTGTTTATGTGTTGCATATGTATCTAATATCTGAAAAGACACCGTCTGTGATAAATGTATAGTGGTAATTCAAAATGATTGCCACTGGGTCTGCTTTATAACAGTTATTGCTTTATACCTTCATTGCTGTTAAACAGCTGAATTTACTGAACTACTACTGCTTCGTCTGTCAACTAATTATAAGGGTTAGGGTTAATTCAGTTAATTCTCTCCAATGGAAACACACTGGAGAGCGAAGGACCTCTTTCGGAGGCAATGGAGAATAGGCTCATGGGTAATGTAGTCATTACTTTGGGAAAAGCTATCCCATCATAATGCCTTTACATAAATAGACTGTATTTGCATCATATCTAGTATTTTTAATTTATTAGATTCTAAAAAGAAAACATTATTAAACACCCCTACTCTTTGAACGTGGTAGACAGACACACCCGCACGCACGCACGCACACGCACACACACACACACACGCACACACACATGCACACACACGTGCGCGTGTAACAGAGGTCATACAGCGTCACCAGATTCATCATATATAAGTGTAAAAGTGCACTGTAAAGCCGGCCATCTTCTTTGTATTGTAAGGCAAAAACATATACTGTGTAAAATAATGCCATAGCTCCAATAACACGGATGTTACATTTGACTATGGGATAGTTTCATGTACAGCTGTACAGCATGTGAGACACGCTCAGGGTATAATGACAGTGTTCATTCTACAGTGCATATCTGGCCTGTCAGGATACAGAGAATAAGAGATGCCTCCATGCATCAGTGTCAAATTCTCCTGTGTGTGTGGGCGTGCGTGTATGTGTGCATGAATGCGTGTGTGCGTGTTTGTGTGTGTGTCATGTCTGCTCATACCTGTCTGCACGTGTCAGTACATTATGTACCGTAAGCGTGCATGTGAGTGAACTTCTCCGTTGGTGTTGTGCCAGTGTGACTTTGTGGTGTTTTGTACGTTGTGTTCCTTCCTTTAACATTGGAACAGGAGGAATCCAAAATGCTTGTGCCGTGGTATTGTTGACTGTGTACGGTTACCGTTGACTACAATGTGCAAAATACAGCACATTCTAGAACGTGTGCTACTTTGAGACTTCGTAGGGACTAATAAGGAAAATACTGCCTCAAATATAACTCAGCACTTAAATAGCTATTTTTGCTAATTATGCTAAAAGTATAATTATATGTGCTCTTGTCATCATTTCGCTGTCAATTTAGGTCTAACAATGGTCCAACAACAGACGTGATAAGACCAGACAATTTGGTATATACATTTCAGAGGAATCAATCTTTGCATAAATCTTTTAGAGTATAATAGAGCTATGACATAACAAGTGATGTATTTGGTGTCAGGCGAGGTCAGAGTTGCAGCTGCATTTATGAATTGACCATTTCCCTCATTAAACACAAGATAACATTTCACTATTCCATAAATATCCGGTAGATAGCACTGTTTCATTTACTTCACCATCTTCAATGATAGCAAGTGAAAGATAATACTCCATACTGTATAAATATATAGAGAAAGCATGCTCCTATGCTCTCCTGTGAGCATGTCATAATCTTGCTAATGCGGCTTGATGTGTGGTTAATGTCAGCATCTCTGCACCAACATTGGAGACACTGGAGCCTGATGTAACACAATTACAGCCGGGAAGGAGGGCATAAATGTCAGTTTTAAACACTGCTATTTACCCAAACAACTATAATCAACCAGTTTGTGCTGACACACCAACAACATAGACACACGTGCACACACACACATGCACAGAGACAGACAGGGACACCCACAAGTCATTGCGTAAGAATACACGCTTCCATAACCAACACACAAACATTGGACACACACATAAAAATGCAATACATCAGCATTATGATGCCAACCGTAACCAACTGTCTCTGTACCACCTCTCTCTTTAAATGATAGCCTAATCTACCTTTTGTCTGCTGTTAACAGTCACCTTCTATCTATTTTTGTGTGGGTATAAGCTGTATAAATCTGTCTGTCTCAATCTCTTATTATCTCAATCTCTCTTCGTCTCTCTTCATACTTTTTTTATTTACCGTTTTTTAAGCCTCTTTCTGGACGTCGTGTTTGTCTATCTATGTGGATTCCTGTCCCTCCTGGGCCCGTGGGTCTTGTCAGGAGTCAATTAAAAGCACATGTGTCTTTTGAAGGAGGTTAGATTTAAATCCTCCTCTTAAAAAAGCAGCAACTGCTCTCAAATCCTCATGGTTATTAGGATCCTAGGTTAGCGGTTGGGGGGAGGGGGGGAGGGGGGGGGGGTAACATAAATTGAGTTGTTATGATTTTGCACAAAGCATCATGCCATTTACAGACTACTCCAAATGTCAAATGAAAGGGTAGGCCTTTCATGTACGACAAAAGTTCAAAAAAAGAGGTGGGGTGGGGGGGGTTATATTAGAAAAAATTGATTTTAGTGGAAACGAAAAAGTAGAAAATAGATCCACACCACATAATGATGTCTCCAAAAATAGAAACACACATAGACATAGACATATACACACACACAGTCTGCAATCCTCAAGGCAATCCTCAACAGATGAAAATGGGTTTTGGGGAGGGGGTTGACCCCACATGTGGCAGAGACAGAATGAATCTTTCGAGTCATCTAGAAGGCCGGTCATTATGCTGGTTTCCGAGACTTGAAACAATGTCTGGTCTTCACCGCAGAAGCCCTGTTTGAATATGTTTAATGTCACAAATCAAAGAGAAGGACATTAACTGTACTGGGTCCAGGAGACAACGGGACAGAGTTTTGACTTTTCTGGATAGTGGTTCTGAGATAATAGCAGCTTTAGTCTAGTTAACATGCAAAATGAACTAAAATATAAACCCAGTATACTGTATGAGAGAAGCCGTTGTCCAACAAGTGGACATTGATGAATCCAAAAGCATGGAACAGTTAATGAGCCTTTAAACATAACCAGCATTAGTTAGCTGTGGTAAAACCTAATGCTAATATCGTGGCTTAGTCCACTAATTTATTAAATCAGATGTAGGGACAGAGTCAGCAATAAAATAGCTACTGTACTGTGCCGTGAATGAATGAATGATTATCTGAGATTATAAATGGAAGTTTGGGGTCCCCTGCTGGAGCTGCTGCCGCGCGACCCGCGACTCCGGATAAGCGGATGAAGATGAATGGATGGATGGATACATATTCAGGCTAAATCTTTGCACTAGACCTGCAACAGATGTCAGCGCTTGTGAGCTGAACTGCCCATGAGGCAGTGGTGAACAATGCCTACTGACGACTGAGTCAGACTTTAGACCTCGGCAGCTAGCAACAATAACGTGCACTGGAGAGACTTGAGAGATAGCACTGGATAATAGCATACGTACTAATTAGATACTACCTTTTAAATATTTTTATTTATTTAAATTAAAAGCAACAAAAGATATACAGTATATCTTTACCGCACGTCTATATTGCGTGTAACGCCTATATGGTGTTTTTAATATATTACTTTATCATGCTAGCCACAATGGGCACTGTGTTTTCTTTTCAAATGTATATTATTTTCTATTAAATATTTTATAGCTCTATATTAAGATCTTTGTGAGATGCCTGCACAGATTTCTTTTATTTTTAGGGTTAGCTATTTTTTGCTTCTGTTATTTTTCATCAAATGAATACCCTGACTCGGTTGCCATGCAAAGTATATGGTTTGTTTGTTTTGGCAACCTGTGAACCTACAGTACTGTATGTCTTCAGTTATTTATATTCCTGAAGGGCTGTGCTTCAATTCCTTCTGTCAACATCACAGAAAACCTCAGATTAAGTACAGTACTGGTTAATAAATAACACTGTAGCCACACAAAGCAAGAATAATGGAAGGTACATTATATGCATCAGTAAAGAAACCCATCTCTACTTACCAGCTATTCTGAATTGATCATTGCATGACCATGGGGTGACCATAAGGTCCATGATAACACTTGATATAGTATTATCACAAACTAGACACAAATAGGAAGGAAAGTGCTATATGTGGTAAAGAAAAAACTTTAGAATAAACACGCACGAAATAAGCAAACATTATAGCCTTTATTTAACTTGACAGCAATGGTGATTGTGATGTAAAATGCACACACAAACATGCACACACACACGCATACACGCATGAACACTACTGATACTTGAGTAATCAGTGTACAGTGCCTATAGGCAGTCATGCAGTCATGGATCTTGTCTTAGGCTAAGCTAATGTAATTTGTGTGGCCAATCAGCGTCGTACTGCTAGCTACGGGCGTGGTTTAGGTGTGACGAAGGCGACTTAAAAACAACAATAGAGAGCCAAAGTCACTTATGCATTATTGGACCTTAGTTTGGATAAAATATGCATGGTAGTCAATGGTGAGAATACAATTATTTATAGATTATTATTTCTTTGGTAAGGTGAGACTGAGGCAGGGTGTTTTGTGTACAGCATGTGTCTTGGTTCATATTTATTTATTTATATGTTTACATATTATCAATGCAAACAAAAACACCAGTCCAGCTAGTCCTGGTTAAGAGAAATGTACCGTACTTATCAGATAAAACATTCTAGAGAACAGAAAGGAAGAGAGAGACACACATTCACACACATGCTCTGTATTCCTACTTGTATTTGTAAAGTGACTTGTATGTTAAACAATCCTACTGTAATTATATTCACATAAATAAATAAATAAATAAATAAATAAACAAACAAATACAATAATTGTCCATATGTTATATTACAGCTGAATGCTTCTACAGTTGAACAGTTGTCAAGTGCAACAGCATGCCTAGACAAGCAACCACCTAAGAATAAAACGTATGGATTCACTGGCTTTAAATAATTGCTGTTTCCCTGGCCCATTTTGAACTCTCCTAGAAATATGTGTGGTGGATATGCAGTGATTTACACACTGCAACTGTTGGAATTGGTCTTTTAATAACCTAACCTGACCTGACCCGACCTTATTCCAAATACCAGGGCCAAATCCCTCTTTGGTTCAGTGAGATGAGTCATGAGTCCCGAGGCTCTCGTGTATGTTACTGCTTGATCACGTGACTTCTGCCATCGATTGTTTCTTCTGCCGTGGCATTCGTTTGACATACCTTTTGACATGCAGACCCATTGCGGTGATCGTTAATCAAACTACCATGGCCGCAGGCTAAAGGGAGAGGAGCGGGGAGGAGATAGAGAAGGACGACACATCTAAATAATTGTACAGTATGTACTGTATGAGAACAAGCACAGTATGAGCACAAGCACACCCTTTCTTTAATATCAGTGATTATAACTGACAGGGCTTGTTTAATGTTGAATTAACTGAAGCTATTTAAACAAATTAATTGCTGAGAGAAAGTACAATTGACTGCATCCATTATTATCTTACTTTAATGCATTTTGGCACACATTCACATTATAGTCAAAATAGTGCTTCAGATGTACAATGATTTTATCAAGTCCCATAATAACTGTGTAATTGCAGGGACGTAAATGTACTGTAGCTATCCTTTCTTTGTGTGTGCTAAAAAATTAAACGGCTCTGTAAATGGGAACACAAACAAAGTGGTGCATGCAACAACAATATCGTAGCCTTAAGGCTACTTATGTGTCCACCTCTGTTTAAATATCAATAATCTTTCTCCAGCATCACTGGCCTGGGTCAGGATGGTCTAGTGGTCTGGATGTTGGGCTCCCAGCTGGAAGGGAGTGGGTTCTAACCTTGGTGTTTACCTACCTCTAAGCAAGATGGCAAAATACTTTAAAGCACTTTGGATGAAAGTGCTATATAAATGAAGTCCATGTACCTCATCTTTATAATAAAATAGCTGACATATGACAACGCTTGGTAGAAATTTCAAGTTGAAGCATCAAGCATGTATTTTGCGATCATTTTTACTTGAGGTAAAACCACTGTTAACCTCAATAACATAACATATAACAACACACGTAGACAATTGATTGTGATAAATGTTTGCTTATATTTGCAAGGGAGCTATAATGTCAACTTTCTGACCAAACGTTTCATACATTTTGTCAGGACTGTCACTGAAGACTTATACAGTACAGGCACCTCTACAGGCCTAACACTTGTATTGCTGTAACCCTTAAGCAATGCCTAAAGCAGCAATTTCTTCCCTGCTGGCTTGGAAACGGAGAAGCCAAAGAGCTTGACATTCATTTGGAGAATAATGATGCAATAACGTATAACGTAATAATGTATATGCTTATCATAAAGACCATGGAGATTGTCCTGCCTTAGATGCATGAAAATAGACAGAATAGGTCATATCAGTCATATCAGCCAAATTAACACCTGTATGTATGTGTATGTGTGCACACATGCGCACTTGTTTAAAGGGATATGTACATTTTTGTGCCACTGTGAAAAAGAGCCCAAGGGCTAAAGACCCACGTTGGTTGGCACCATCCTTTTCACTAGCTTAATCTAAACCTAACACACTCTCTAGTTATATACCAGATGTTGTACCTAACGGGCAAGCCAAACCAAATTTCCTTTTAACTCGGCCCTTGTGGTTCACATGTTTTGCTTACGCAGCCCCCACGAAACCGTCCCTGTGTAAAACAAGCTACAACACTACACAGTCTCTCTTAAATAAATCTATATAAAGCTGTCTAGAGTTTATATGCCAAGATAATATTATGAACTGTAAAAAAACAAACCCATAGGCTCATATTGGTCAATGCTTTACAATAAAACACAGCTGCAATCTCCCACCGTTGGATGTTAAATATGTGGCATGCTGAGTTGGGAAAAGTACTTAATCTAGCTCTGATTTTTCTCACACATTTTGTGTACATGGGATAGCACGCACATATACACATGCTAGCTCAGAAATGCACTGTTTGTTTCCATCTGTCAGTCAGTTTAAAACGTTTAGCCTGCTGAGATGGTACAGTAATTGTGTAGTGAGAAAGCATGCAGTATGTGTGTGAGCTTCCAAGTATTATATTCACATGGGGAAGCAGGAATAGGTCTAATTATTTCAGCCATGTCATATGTTGTTTCCAATTCTGTCATTCTCTCAGCTATCAGTTCTTGCTTCAATGCACACGCACGCACACACACACACACGCACACAAACACACACACGTGTCTTACCCACCCCCAACTTGCAAAGTTCAATACTGCATCCAAAACAGCATTTGAGAATATGTGCAAAATATCCTTTAACCTGACCCAGTTACTGTATATAAAACCCACAATGAGTTTATACTCAAACATTTCAATAATCACACTCAAAAATATAGCCTTACTAGGGTTTTTTCTCCAACCCATATTACAGATTGTTGTGGGTAACTGAGTCAGGTGCAATACATAATTGTAGCATACTGTATAGTATAGTTTGTTGTATCCATGTTTTATTCTTCCTGTGATGTTTCCTTCTTTCTTTCAAGCCTAGCCCTTCCATTTTCTCTTTCACAATACACACGGCACTGTGTATTTTCTCTGAGCTCCCATTGAAGCAGGGGCGCATGTAATGTAACATGTAATGTAACATGTAATGTAACATGTAATGTAGCATGTAATGTAACATGTAATGCAACATGTAATGTAACATGTAATGTAACATGTAATGTAGCATGTAATGTAGCATGTAATGCAACATGTAATGTAACATGTAATGTAACATGTAATGCAACATGTAATGTAACATGTAATGTAGCATGTAATGTAGCATGTAATGCAACATGTAATGTAACATGTAATGCAACATGTAATGTAGCATGTAATGTAACATGT
>JAODOY010003709.1:2500-11359 GCA_025399855.1 Forbesichthys papilliferus
GTTAAACTCTCAATTTAATTAGCGTAGCTTTATGAATTAAGTTCTTACCTTTTCTGAAACCTGGAAAACTGTAGCCTGTTCGATGGACTATTTGGATTAACTATAAAATCACTACCTCTCTCACTTGGCATCACTCCCTCTCTCACTTGGCATCCTGTATTCCAACATATACAGTACTATAATTACGATACTATACAGTATATACGACAGCATATTTATAGAACTATACTGCACTGTAACTAAAGCTACACTAAAAGTGTAGTATTTTTTTAGATGATTGGTGGATGTCCTGGATAGCCTATATGTGCAAGTTTTGTTTTTAATTTAATACGTTAATTCAAATAAGAAACTGACGTCACCTGGTACATCTTTTAGTTTTCTGATGTATTTCATTTCCATTTTAATTCAATTCAAATTATTAACTTTTGGTCCTGGAAAAGACGAAGAGTTCAATCCTGTGTGTTTGCCTAGCTAGCCTATCAGTTATATTCCGTCATCCTTAAGGCATTTTTCCAAGTTGTAGTGGGTGGAGTCAGGCTCAGCACTGGGGTGCAGTTACACTTCAAGTCAAACTTGCATCATGCTAAAGGGACAGGGACTGTGATGGATAGAGATGAAGAGGTATGAATGTGACCTTTATTTGCATAACATAATGAGGTCACTAGATATGGCCTCTGTCTTGTTCTACACTGTTTAGCATTTACCAGTGATTCTGCCCAGTTAATAATAATGTATGTTTTAGTACCAGGTGACATGTGAGATATTGCTACATATTATAAAATGTTTACATCTCTATGCATTCAAAAGTACAGTAATTCAACCAGTCTCCCCTCTCCAGTGGACCAGCGGGTGGTGTTTGCCGACTCTAACTCCTACTACCAGTTCAGTTTTGAGGAGTGTGATTCCGCTTCCTGCGAGTTCCGCTCCGATGAGGGGGAGTGGCCAGAGGCCGTCAGGCTCCTCCTGCAGCTCGCTCCTTACGTCCAGTTCCGCTCCGGGGGCGGGGCCAGTAGCCCGTGAGTACATCGACGTGTGTGTCATGACAAATAGTTTATTCTGCCAGTAGATAGGTAGATGTCTAGACTACTGGATGTCTTGATAAGTAGACAATGTTGACTTGAGACCTTGGGACTAGAGGGTTCTATCTGACATTTTTGTCAAAAATGACTTAGTCATATATAATTGACCTCTAGATGATTCTTAATATTTATGTGAAAAAGTAGAAAATAGTAGTTCCAAGCATCCATCTTCTCCCACTTACCCCATCTAGACCTGCCTGGAACACCTCCCAAGGGAGGCGCCCAGGAGGCATCCTTACTAGATCTTCGTACCACCTCAACTGGCTCCTTTCGACGCAAAGGAGCAGCGGCTCTACTCCGAGTTCCTCACGGATAGCTGATTTTCTCACCCTATCTCTAAGGGAGATGCCAGCCACCCTTCTGAGAAAACCCATTTCGGCCGCTAGAAGATAGTAGTTCTATCTGCAAAAGCCCATTTCAACTTGGCGCTATAAGGTTCTATCTGCAACCCAATCACATGTCTGAACATATTATTATGATGTTACTAGTCATGTGGTGGGCTGCCTTTGGCCTGACTCTCTGCGTCTTAGCTTACTTATATATACATACACACAAGTGACAGTGTCACGTGTGTGTTTAGAGTATACAGAAGCATCTGCACACACCTGCAAGCACACAAGAAGGGTTAGTTAGTGTATGTTAGTAGTGTTATGTTAGTAGTTAGTGTATGTTAAATCCTCAGTCTTTTTGGGTGTGATCTAAGAAGTACGTTAGTACACTGGAACGGATGCATAATGCTCTAGCAAGCAAATGCAAGCCCGAGAATCGTACGCACACGCACACACACACAAACGCACAGTGCACAGTGTCAGATAGAGTTGGAAGCGTTCCTGCTGAGGCAGCCACTGAACTGAATCTGTCACACAGACACAGTGAGCGAGATGGAGAGCGGGGGCCATGTTGATACATTCGTCTGTGTGTGGCATCTCCGAAGGGAGTGCGTCAGGAGCCGGGAGGAAAATCAACGACGCGCTCTCTAATCTGAGGCTATAAGCTCCTGCAGCGCTCTCTGTGAATTAGAGGCCTTGATGTTGAATGTGTGTGTGTGTTTGCACTATCTGGCTCTGCCACACACTCTGTGCATACGATTTAAAGTGATCATCCATAACCTCTTCACAGAGAGATAGTAGTCTGTTTTGCTATTCTGTATCGTCTACTAATACAATGTAACACAATAGTGATTAAAACGTACAGGTAGATAATGAGGATCTTTTAATTAAGTATTCATTTTCTGTTATGTATGTAGGGAGGTCGCTCTCTTCTGGCTATTAGCAGTTATTGGAAGCACTGTAGGAAGGTTGTGAGAGTTACCTCACATTAATAGGGGTTAGACAGGACCAACCCACACCTTACATCACATTAATATGGGTTAGACAGGACCAACCCACACCTTACATCACATTAATATGGGTTAGACAGGACCAACCCACACCTTACCTGACATTAATAGGGTTTAGACAGGACCAACCCTCACCTTACATCACATTAATATGGGTTAGACAGGACCAACCCTAACCTTACCTCACATTAATAGGGTTTAGACAGGACCAACCCTAACCTTACATCACATTAATATGGGTTAGACAGGACCAACCCTCACCTTATCTGACATTAATAGGGTTTAGACAGGACCAACCCTAACCTTATCTGACATTAATAGGGTTTAGACAGGACCAACCCTAACCTTACATCACATTAATAGGGGTTCGACAGGACCAACCCTAACCTTACCTGACATTAATAGGGTTTATACAGGACCAACCCTAACCTTACCTCACATTAATAGGGGTTAGACAGGACCAACCCTCACCTTACCTCACATTAATAGGGTTCTGTGAGAGCAAATCTGAAAAAGAAACAGACTTCATCAAATTCCAAACATGCTGACGGTGAATCGAATAAGAAAAATGTAATACCGGACTGTTATTTACCATAATTAATTTACCTAGCGCTCTTCCTTTTTGTCCATCTCTCTCTCTCTCTCTCTCTGATGCCAGAGAATTCGCTACATATCGTTCCTCAGAAAAGCCTGCTCGCACATCTTATCACCATCACTGCATCCATCATGCTGTTATCAGATTACCCACACATGTGCGTGCACACACACACACACACACACACACACACACGGTCACAATTTCGCTCCTTCTTTCCAACTCCCAAGTGCCAGTGGAGTGGTGATAAAACCCAAATTATATGGAAATGATTCTGTGTGTGTAAATGAGAGAGAGAGAGAGAGAAAAAGAGAGAGAGAGAGAGAGAGAGAGTGGGAGGCACAGTGGGAGATATGTCCAAACAGTATTTTTCTAACAGAACATATTAGATCGGGGGCTTGGGGTCCACCGCTGTTAAAGACAAGTGATCCAGCCCGACGTTACAGTATTACTCTGGGAATAACTCTGTTTACCTCAAATCAGCCACTTGTGATAGTGTTTACCTTAACTTCAGGCACACACAAATGATGTAGCCTACAGTACATACCCATACATACAGTGTTCCCTGCAAACACTGTTGTATGCAAGCTATGCTAGAACAAGGGAGTGTCTGCGGGCTGCTTTACATGAGCCACATGAAAAGGTACCCTCCCTGGGTTGGGAGATTGGGGGGATGGGAGAGAGCCTCTGCACAGACACATCAGAAGCACAGCACAAAGTACATCAGAGCAGCGTAAGAAGCCATGTCATATTCATACGTCCCTGTACTTAGCCTCTTTTAGTGCGTAGGACTGGTCCATGTTTCGACTGTTTATAGGAACTCTAGTGTATTCAATTGTGAGACTAGAGAGGAAAGAGAGCCACACCTCTGCGTTTGAATGTCACTTTAGCTCATTTGATAAGCAGAGGTGCAGGTTTTAGGAGTGTTCTATTTCTTTTGTATGCTAAATCATTTGTGCTAGTACGACCAATTTTTTTATCACATTTGACCGGGCTCATTGGTATCGTTTTAAAGGTTTGAAATGACCAACAGTCATGGACGTAACTTGTAAAAAGACAGGTTTCTACACTGTTAAATCAATGTGTGTTTTGGCCAAGGCCTGTGAGACGAATTGTAATTGTAAACCTGTAGCTTTTCTCCTTGTAAACCAGGGGGCACTGTAGAGTAGAGAACGGATCTACACACTTGGGAGCATTTCATATAACGGGAACACAATGCTGGTCAATAGTCAGTTGTGTGCGTGTGTGTGTGTGTGTGTGTGTGTGCGTGTGTGTGTGTGTGTGTGTGTGTGTCCTAGATCGGAGGAAGACTCCGAAGGGAACAGAGACATTTGCGGTGAGATTCTCCAGATGAGGGCCCTTGAGAGACTCACTTCCACGGTCAGTGTGCGCGTGTGTGTTTGTGTGTCAGTGTACACGTACAGTAGTTTCAGTATTTTATATATTTTTTATGTTTCACTAACAGGTACAAAATGAACTGGCAGCTGCCCTTGCTCGCAAGACTCGCAAAGCTTGTAAGTGTGTGTGTGTGTGCGTGTGCGTGTGTGTGTGTGTTTTAGTGGATTGTGTACTTTATTTGACTGTGCTACTTTTTGATAGATTTCTGATTATGCGATGACAGGGCGTTGTAAACAGCTGTCAATCTCATTTGCTGGCGTCTGTGATTGGTTGCAGTATCAGAGCAGGACTCTGAGACGAGAGAGAGTGCACACCAGGAGCCTCGAACGCCCAGCGAGGAGAGTAGCCCGGTAAAGCCAGCACGCACACTCCCCCCCTTCCCACACACACACACACACACAAACACACGTGTTTGTCTAGCTTTATGTTTTCCTGACGTGGGTGAACATAAGGTCAAAACAGAGGGGGGTTGTGATGTAGCTGTAAGCTCTTCACTCCATACACAGAAAACCTGCAATTCCTTAAATTATTCACCCTCTTCATCACTGCAGAGAGACGACATAAGAGGTGAAATGGTGGCAAAGGATGCCACAATACAGAGCTCAGAGGCACGTTTCAGACAAACGTACATAATGACTTTAACTCCGACACCTAAACACGCCTTTTAACGTTTTGAAGGTGAGAATGAACAGCTTACAGTTGTGCGACGGCGTTCTAGCCCAGTGTGTGGAGTTTACCCAGCTGAAAAGCTGAGGTTATAACTTTAAGCAACTGTTAGATCTCACATTGAACCAACACACCAATAGGGGTGTTCTTTGAGGGGATGTGTTTGTAAAACAAGGATGTCAAAGAGAGAACAAGACAGAGATACACCACACGCGCACACACATGCTCGCACACGTAAATTAATCTTGGTCTGCTTTAGTGTCTGGAACAGGAAGTTAGAAAACAAGTTTAAAGGAAGAGAACTTTTGCTCTGATTGTGTTTGTCTATATGTATTTTGGCAGATAAGAGTTATTCTTGGCATCGTGTTTTCCGAGCAAACAAAGAAAAGTGCGGGAGTATGCTGTAACATGTAGTGTGTGGGTGGGTGTTTGCCTACGTCCTACCCTTAAACCAAGCATGGCACCGTGGGATAGTGGAGCTCACAGGAAGGGTTGACCAATGCCCAGCCAATCAGAGCTCTCCGCTCTGTCTTCCAACGAAAACAAACAGATTGTCCTGCTCGCCGCTAATGGCGTTATCACAGTAGCAGCACCCGAGGGACACACGCACATGCATGTGTACACACACACACACTCACAGACAGACACACACACACCGCAAGTTACATTTTCTCTAGTCAGTCAGAGAAAAAAACTAAAGCATTTAGACCATCAGCAATACACGTTTCCCTCAGCTAACCTAATGAAGTATATTCTTGTTCTTAATGCAGTCGGCCTATACATCTTTGTATCCTTTCTATATTGTACTAGCAATAGCTAAATATATAGATGTTCTCCACTCCCCTCCCCTTTGGCTGGGCCAACAGGATGGTAAACACACTCTCTAATGTCCTGACTTAATGGGGGAGGAGACAGACACACACTCAGAAGAACACCCCCCCCCCTCCCTCCTCCTCACCGTACAGACACACACTCCCGCCCACAGTCTCGTAGCCCTAATCACACACACACACACACACACACACACTCACTCTCTGTACAGCAGATTGTCTGGCACAGACAATCCGGGCGGTCAGACAATAAGACAACAGCTGCTGAAAGACTTCCAGAGTGTCACAGATACGGAGCATTGGACCGTCTGAGCAGCGTATTGGAGAGCCACAGCTAGAGAATAGAGATGGACTAGAGCTTTCTTTCTGATCTCTGCTTGTTTGCCACGCGTGGACATTAAGCCACCGCTTCACCTTCCATTTTGGGATTACTGTTTTATTTCTCTCTGGGACCAAAGCACACACCTGTTCAAAGCGACGCAAACTCAGACCCTTAAACCTCTGAACTTTACCCCCCTCCCCACACACACACACACACACACACACCTCCTCTGGAGCCGTACGGACCACCATGACCTGGCACTGCGGGCTGAGGTACATGTTCTCTCTGCCCCCCGTGCTGCAGCTAGGCGGCAGCGGCGGTATGGGCATCGGAGGGGTGTGCGGCCGCGAGGATCTGACCAGCCGCCTGGGCCTGGAGGCAGTGCAGCGGCTGGCCAAAGACGGCTGCAGGCTGCTGCAGAACCACAACTACCGACTGCCTGAGAGGAACCCCACCGTAAGTACCCCAACGTATCTCTCTTCTAGCCTGGGTATAGGGTCGCCCCCCCCCACGCACATAATACAGTACCCTTCCACATTGGGAGCGTATACTGTACGGTTGCCTATGTGGTCTGATGTCTTTAAGAACCACTCTCCTACTGTACGAATGAATTAAATGAATTCACCCATAATGCTATTTAATGGGCGTCCTCTTTTACTTCAGCTATGTATGGAATATGTCACTAAGTGCCGCGCATGCTAGCATGAGCAGACCGCGACACATAAGCCGGCACCTAATACCCATTGCGAACGGGCGTCATCGTGTGGCATGCTTTGCCCTCTCTGTCATCACATTTGAGCGCACATAAGACGTCTGCAGTCACTCAGAGGAACTTCATGTGCATACAGTGTACACACACACACGTAAAAACACACGTACACACACACGCGCACACACTTAGGCGAGCTATATACAAGAACATACAAGTAGAGCAAAGCGTAATTGTTATACAGTACACGCAGTGGCACTGCACACAGGGTATTACTCCTTTTAGATGTGCAAGCAGTGCTTGTGCAGGCTGACTAATGCGGGTGTTAATAACGGCCCTGCGTTATGCGAGCTAATAGTTTTTATTTAGTCAAAAGGGTGAGCTTGTGTGTGTGTGCGTGTGAGCATGACTGTCTTGGTATTTCTCCGTGTGTTCACTTGTGCTAGCGTAGGTGTGCACATTATGCCTGAGTCTTATAATTATCTGTTTGAGCGTGTGTGTGTGTGTGTGTGTGTGTGCGTGCTGACAGGCTGAGTCAGTGACAAGTCGTGCATTATCGCGCTCTGCACTTACACCTGAGGGCGAAGATCCGGAACGAACGATGCTCGTCTCATGATGTTGTGCCGTGTGTGTGTGTGTGTCCAACCATCTGTGTGCCTTTGGGTGTGCGTCATCAGCGGTGTGGATTCTAACAGCCATGCCCCAGGGATTTATTGAGCCAACAATCTTGAACATTTTACATATAAATCAAAGTCTGCTGTCTTGTCCAAATTGCCTATGACCTTTCACACTTTGTTTTACTCTCCATTGTCGACGCCACCCCGCCCCCCAAACCTCGAGCTTACAATATTTCACATTTTATTTCATTTCCTGATTTATTATTTATTTCTGAAACATGTCCTGGCAATGTTTATACGTCTAAAGCTTTTACATTGGCCCACCTATGGACAAGGTCTTTAAGTGTTTCGAAAGGTGTACAGCAAATAAAATGTGTTATGATCACATTGGATGCAAATTGATACTGCTTAATGACATTTCTGGGAGAATGTAGTTTGGGTTGCTAACATACAGTATATTATATATTATACACTGTATTTATGTATGTATTTATTCAACTTAATTATGCAAATTTAATTGATTTCATATACATCTCCGATGATTAAACGGCTGCCATTTGTGCAGTCATAACACTTGATCAGTTCACTCTACTTTTAGTAGGTTGTCATGTGACCTTTTTTTTTCTAAACACGCTCTTGCAAATTATGCAGGCTGTTTCCATAGAAATAGATTTACTGCAATTCCGCCTTCCATTGAACTCAGAGAACGTTTGACTGGCCTGAACGAAGATTAATGCAGCACAAGGGATTAATCAACAGAGGATAAGATGCCGTCGTGCCCCCGCTGTTATGCTATGAAACAATATAACAGCCATGTGTTGTTTCAACTGAGGCTGTGTGCTGCGTGCGTGTGTGTGCGTGTGTGTGCGTGTGCGTGTGTGCGTGTGTGTGTGTGCGTTTGTGCGTTTGTGCAATTGTGTGTGTGTGTGTGTGCGTGCGTGTTTGTTTTGCTGACATGCATGGATGTTTCTCTTACTATTTACAGGAATAAGTCTCCCTATCAAGACCTATCACAATGCATATATGATTTGATCATTTGACACGCATACTCACACGCACACACAGTTTAGAACAGGAAGGGGACACAGAGTGCTTCCGTTTGGATTTCCACGAGGCCCACCTTTCCCTTCTACACTGCGTCATTGTGTGTGTGTGTGTTCTTATATGTTGTTCTTATATGCTGGTCTGACATTTATCTCCACTAATTGTGACTTGGGGAATGTCCTGTCACACAGAGAGAGAGAGAGAGAGAGAGAGAGAGAGAGAGAGAGAGAGAGAGAGAGAGAGAGAGAGAGAGAGAGAGA
>JAODOY010003710.1:0-11358 GCA_025399855.1 Forbesichthys papilliferus
CTGCTGGTATACGACCTGTCCAGCTACTGACAAATGTACTAAATGTAAGTCGCTTTGGATAAAAGCGTCTGCCAAATTCCGTAAATGTAAAATGTAAATGTATATGTTGTCTGGGTCTGTCATGTGGTCTGGATGTGATCAGATGTGATCTGGGTGAGGCTGACCTCCATCTGCTGGCGTATCCAGGGGAGAACCCAAGTTATCCGGGTGTAGACGCCTGGTTTGTCCTTCACAGCACAGCCCTCTCCCCAGCTTGTCGCCCCCACCAGCTTCCACAGAGCCTTGTCCTGGCAGGCTAGAGGCCCCCCACTGTCCCCCTGGGAGACGAGAGGGTTAGGGTGCCACCTTGAGACCCGATGAGACAGACAGGGTTAGTGTTCTACCATGAGACCCCATGAGACAGGGATAGGGTTCCACCATGAGACCCCATGAGGGTTCTACCATGACAGGTTCTACCATGACACGCTTATCTTCGGCACTCGTACCTACGAACGACTCACAGCCGTGCGGTTATTCAGTCTAACGCACTCCCTCTCAAGTGTTATTGCTTAATTATACAGGGGTGTAGAGTATCTCACCAGGGTCCCGGAAGGGGCCTGGGAGTATGCCCTTCCGGTCTACATGTGTTTTGTGGATCTGAAGAAGGCGTATGACCGGGTCCCCTGGGAGATACTCCCGCAGCACCTCCCGCAGTATGAGGTAAGGGGGTCCCTTTCATGGGCAATCCAATCCCTGTCCCTGTCCCTGTGTACAGATTTTCTGCAGTTCGGACTCGTTTCAGGTGGGTGTTGGTCTCCACCTGTGCTTTGTCGCCAATCCTTTTTGTGATTATCATGGAGAGGATATCGAGACATAGTTGTGGTGGGGAGGGGTTGCGGCTCGGTGACCTGGGGATCTTATTTCTGCTTTTTGCAGATGATGTGGCCCTGACGGCATCATCGGTCTGTGACCTCCAGCACTCACTGGATCGGTTCGCAGCCAAGTGTGAAGTGGCTGGGATGAGGATTAGCACCTCTAAATCTGAGGCTATGGTTCTCAGCAACCGATGGAGTTCCTAAACGGGTAGGAAATGAGTCCTTAACCCAAGTGAAGGAGTTCAAGTACCTTGTGGTCTTGTTTGTGAGTGGGGGGACATTGGAGTGGAAGATTGGCCGGAAAATCGGAGCAGCAGGATTGGTATTACAATCACTTTACTGCACCGCGATGAAAAGAGACCCTACCCTCACCGGGACGTTTCTTGTTCTCGGACAATCGGGAGGACAAAAGCCAGACCCCAGGGAGGGTCTCATCGGCCAGGGAGCTACGTCTACTTGTTTATTACGTATTGTGTGTGTTTTTAGAAATACGGGCAGGAGACAGATGGCGGTTTGGCCGCGCGGGGGCTTGAACAGGGGGGCATAGACTGTGCTGTGAACTAACCTTGGGGTGTTGAATAGTGTGCAGTGACTTATGAAAACCTGCCGTGAGTTCTTAAAGGACACCTTTGCATGTGTTTGACGTGTCTCATTGTGTGAGCATTTAATGAGAAGGTGTGTCCAAACTTTTGGCCTGTACTGTATATACAGGTAGAGGTCCAGGTGTGTATGCTACCTGGCATGAGTCTATCCCTCCCTCCAGGTATCCAGCACAGAGCATCCAGCTGTTGATCAGGCCATGGTATACCTCTGGCTGGTTGCAGGTCTGGGAAGAGATCAGAGGAACCTGGGCAGCATTCATGTGCACTGTGGACTCACCTGGACACACAGGAGTCACACAATTATTACAAATGTACATTTTCAAGTTTGCTGCTGCTGCAGGAGCAGGAAGCCTAAACACACAACGTACCCACTGAGTCCTGCGGTACTATCCTATAACATTTTGTTTTGGATTATCTTATCTTATCAAGCAAGTGATCAGCAAGGTTGCTATATGCAAGTAAAAATCTTAACATATTCCATTTTGTATATAGTAATTTTTCTTACACAAGTTTAATTAAGTGTTCTTATGTGGCTTGGATAAGTGCTTTCCATTCATAACGTAACTTATGATAAGTGGGTATGACCCAGTCAGTTATTGACAGGTGGTATGCTTTGGATTAAAGAACCTGTTAAATGCTATGAATGTAACATGCAAATATTATGTAAAGTTCCATAGAGTGAATGCTAACATACGTCATCATTGTTTACAAACTGGAGCTGGTAATAACGACAATAACAACAACATCACACCATTGTTCTCAGTCGCTCCCCAGCCAGAGATCCAGCACATTGTTCCGTCTGCAAACTCCTCCCCAAAATTCGGCAGACAGATTGGCTGTACAGAGCCTGCAGAATAACATGTTGATAAACTACATATCACAGCATTCATGGTGCCTGAGCACCATGCAAACATCAGAAGCAGGAGCTTTAAAGTGTTTTACACGGCATGGCCCCATTAAGCGCTCCACATACCTGGTAACATTTAAAAAATAAGGACATAGTAAGTAAAGTCCAGTGGTTGTGAGAGCATATGTCATAAAACAGGTGGTACCATTGAAGACCAGTGATTGTGAGAGCTTCATGAGAGCGATGTCGTGGTCCATGGTGCTCTGTCGGTACTCCTCGTGACAAATGATCTTGTCCAAGGTCAGAGCCTTCGCTCCATTCACTGGCTGGTCCACGGTCCCCACAAGTACACTCCAATCCTCTGGGTGAGCATTCCTGTTCAGAGTGTATTATGGTCTGTATGTTCAGATTATGGTCTGTATGTTCACTGAGTATTATAGTCTGTATGTTCACTGAGTATTATGGTCTGTATGTTCAGATTATGGTCTGTATGTTCACTGAGTATTATGGTCTGTATTTTCATAGGCAGTGTGTATAGTGTGACCTAGAGAAGCCCTTTAAATCACCACAGTGTGTGTGTGTGTGTGCACCCACCCATACACACAGTGTGCTGCGGTCACCAGCCAGTAGGAGGACACAATGGAGCCTCCACATACGTGGTCCTGCTTGTAGCGCAGGCTGGCCTGCCAGGGGAACTGGCCTGGCAGGGACTGGTTGCCCCCAACGATGCGGGATGCCCCAGCAGGGGCCTGGTGGAGGGGCCGGGTGCCACACGCTGACACGCACACGCACACACACACACACACCAGATAAGACCACAGGTGGACGTTGACACACACACACACACACACACACACACACACTATACACTACACACACATTATACACACTGGCTAAAACACAGACACACAATGTGGTTATTTTCTCACCCAGACATTGGAGGGACGTCACTTTACCAGAATTGCACTGATTTCTGCAAGAAAAACAGAATTTTAATAATATAAATATTATTATTAATAATAACATTCATAATGTTATTATTAATATACAGTACATGTTATTATTAATATACAGTACACACAGTACACATTCAACATTCATAATGTTATTATTAATATACAGTACATGTTATTAATATACAGTACATGTTATTATTAATATACAGTACACCAATAAGCATCCAACATTCATAATGTTATTATTAATATACAGTACATGTTATTAATATACAGTACAGTACATGTTATTATTAATATACAGTACACACAGTAAGCATCCAACATTCAATATTATCCTATTTCTTAACTTCTGCTGAAGATGTACAGTATGTAGGAGACATGTTTCCATGACAACACTATTCAACACTTTAGACATTAACACCATAAAAATAAAATACCTGAGGTTTGATGTGTTCTGGAGATTAATGGTCCCGGTCCAGGTGGGAACCAGGATGATGGAGACTAGGTTGCTCTGGTAGTTCTCTTCTACTGACGACACGTTAATAGCTTGTGATGACAAATACCTGTTAATGTCATTACTAATGTTAGAACGATATCATAGTGGTGTTATTAGAGGATAGGGTTAGGGTTAACCCTAGTGTGTAAAGGGTCTAACAGGTTCTTACAGGGTCTGACAGGGTCTGACAGGGTCTAGTGTGTAGAGGGTCTAACGGGATCTGGTGTGTATTCTAACAGGGTCTAGTGTGTAGAGGGTCTATCAGGGTCTGACAGGGTCTAACAGGGTCTGACAGGGTCTGACAGGGTCTGGTGTGTAGATGGTCTGACAGGGTCTGACAGGGTTTAACAGGGTCTAGTGTGTAGATGGTCTAACAGGGTCTAACAGGGTCTAGTGTGTAGAGGGTCTAACAGGGTCTAACAGGGTCTAGTTTGTAGAGGGTCTAACAGGTTCTTACAGGGTCTGACAGGGTCTGGTGTGTAGAGGGTCTATCAGGGTCTGACAGGGTCTAACAGGGTCTAGTGTGTAGAGGGTCTAACAGGGTCTGACAGGGTCTAGTTTGTAGAGGGTCTAACAGGTTCTTACAGGGTCTGACAGGGTCTGGTGTGTAGATGGTCTGACAGGATCTGACAGGGTTTAACAGGGTCTAGTGTGTAGAGGGTCTAACAGGTTCTTACAGGGTCTGACAGGGTCTGGTGTGTAGAGGGTCTAACAGGGTCTAGTGTGTAGAGGGTCTGACAGGGTCTAGTGTGTAGAGGGTCTAACAGGGTCTGACAGGGTCTAGTTTGTAGAGGGTCTAACAGGTTCTTACAGGGTCTGACAGGGTCTGGTGTGTAGATGGTCTGACAGGATCTGACAGGGTTTAACAGGGTCTAGTGTGTAGAGGGTCTAACAGGTTCTTACAGGGTCTGACAGGGTCTGGTGTGTAGATGGTCTGACAGGGTCTAACAGGGTCTAGTGTGTAGATGGTCTGACAGGGTCTGGTGTGTAGATGGTCTGACAGGGTCTGGTGTGTAGAGGGTCTAACAGGGTCTAACAGGGTTTGACAGGGTCTAGTGTGTGTATGTGTGTTTCTGTCTGCCTGTGTGTGTGTGTGTGTACCTGGAGTAGCCCAGCTGTCTGCAGCCAGCAAATCCCAGCACATCGTTCCACCCGTCAGAACAGATGGTTCTCCAGATGCCTGCAGACTGGAGCTGCAGCACAGAGCTGCTTCCACTGAGACGCACTGGAGACACACGTCACACACACACACATAATACACACACACAAACACACACACACACACACACACACACACAATAAACACACACGTCTGTGTGTGCTTGTGTGTGTGTGTGTTTGTGTGTGTGTGTGTGTGTGTGTGTGTGTACCACAGCCCAGCTCATCTTCTCCACCTCCACAGTCTGTGTTTCCGTCACACTGCTGACTCATACTGATGCACTGCAGGGAGGAGCCACAGCGGAACTTCCCTGTGCAGTTCAGACCCACTACACACACACACACACATTACACAATACATTAATTTATGAATAGTGCGTTTAATAGACTAGTGTGAAGATCACTAGTCTATTTAATGACTAGGCCTTCAGACTAGCTATTAACTCAACTAGTGATCTTCAAAACTAGGGGCCCAATTTTAACAATGTAAGCGCACGGTCTAAAGCGTAAAGCGCAAACTGGATTTAGGGCTTGTCCAAATCCACGTTTGCCATTTTAACGGCAGATAAACGGTCAGTGTGGTCAAGGGTTGGACTTACGCTCTTCATTATTTATGGACGTGTTTTGGGCGTAACATACGAGAAACCAATCAGAGTTTCATCTCCCATTCCCTTTAAATATCTAGGCGCGCTTGCATCATAGGTGGATTAATACTACTGTAAACTGGCAGGTTTATAAAAGCGCTGGAGCAGACCATCTAGGCAATAGCGAGATCCCTAAAATATGTTTATGTAGGTGACACACTAATAATATTACACATGCACTCTATACATTTTTAATCCTTTGCATATTTGTGTGATCCTGCACATCCTGCATGTCCACCTGCCATAGGCAATACTATAATTATAATGCGCCTTGCCTAGACCAGGTTTTTGTTGGTCAATCACGTAATCACTTTCCACTGCCTCAAGATAACAATGTGTCAGCAATACGTCAGACCAGCAATTTTTAAACTGTGGGTCGGAACCCACAGGTGGGTCACTGAGTGGAAATGAGTGGGTTGCTAAATTGCAAGTGGTCTTTGAATGAATGAAGAATATCAATTTAAGGATTATGCGCTTTACTGTCGTGTTGTTCCACTCATTGGTCGTGAGGAAGGCTGCAGCAAAATAGCCTACTTGTTTCTGATTGGATAAAATCCTATTTAGCCGCGTGCACACTATAGATTCTGGAGTGCTCTGCTCAAAAATATTTGGCACACACACATGTATAACATTAGCTATTCATTAGCACATACAGGTATAGCATTAGCTAAAATTGATAGTTTTTTCAAATTACGTTACCAGTACTTTGGTTTGGTGGGTCTCTAAATAGAGTAGTTCTTAGGTGGGTCTTGGTACCCTGTGCGCTAGACCACACCTCATGTTTAGACTAACATGCCCACGGGAATTCATATATGCGCAAGTGCATTTGTTATTTAAACAATGTGGGTGTTAGATGGGAAAGTGACAACTGCGTTGGTCTGAAACTAACAAAGACGCTTGCGTTCCCACTTTGTGCCGATTGTAAGATGGTTGAAGATCACTATTCTAGTTAATGACTATTCTGAAGGCCTCGTGTTGAAGATCACTAGTACAGTTAATAACTAGTCTGAAGGCCTATTTTAAAGATCACTAGTCTAGTAAATGACTAGTCTGAAGGCCTAGTGTGAAGATCACTAGTCTAGTTAATGACTAGTGTGAAGGCCTAGTGTGAACTTCACTAGTCTAGATAATAACTAGTCTGAAGGACTTGTCATTAAATATATATATATATATTTTTTTTTTCTCACTAATAGTCTATTTAACTAGATAATAATAGTTAATAACTAGTCTGAAGGCTTGCGGACACTAGGCCTTCAGACTAGTCATTAACTAGACTAGTGAAGTTCACACTAGGCCTTCAGACTAGTAAGACAATAGGAAGCTAACACCGTTAGAACAGGAGCCTTCATGTATTACTGATGAAGAGCTCATATCACCATCACTTACCTCCCAGGCCCAAACCCAGTATCACAGTGATCGTCACGACAACACACAAGCCAATCAACAGCTTCATGTTGTGGGCTAACAGCCAGCTCTTCCACGTCTTTTCCCCAAAGTCCTCATCTGCAGGGACATGAGACTCATGAGATTTAACCCAATGGTAGAATATGCACCAGGGAAAACATTGGTTGTTGCAGATACACTGTCGCGCAGTCCCCTGACATGTACAACCGAAGAGATCGATACACACAGCGATGTGGCCTGCTACATCGCCAGTGTAGTGGAAGGGATCCCTGCTTCACCAAGCAAATTGGAGAGTATCAAAATGGCAACGACTACTGACAATGAATTGCAAGCAGTCATCAAGCTCACAAAGACAGGTTGGCCAGAACACATACACAGAGTGCCTAAGGAGGTCCAAGAATTAATCAAAGTGAAAGAGCTTTCTAAGCACAATGGCCTAGTCTTAAGAGGAACCAGGATTGTGGTGCCGAAGCAAATGAGAGGCGAGATACTACAAAGAATTCATGATGGACACCAAGTCCTTGTTAAATGTAGAGAGCGGGCTAAATCCTCGGTATGGTGGCCTGGCCTCTTGTCCGAAATAAAGAACATTGTCTTGTCAGGTGTGTCGTTAACTAAAAAAAACGCAACAGAAAGAACTTCTCTTCTCTACTCCACTCCCTGACCGTCCCTGGAAGAGGATTGCATTGGACCTCTGTGAGCACAACCACAACACTTAACTGGTAATATCAGATTATTATTCCAGATTCATTGAAATACTGCACCTGCCCTCCACCACAGCAGCACAAGTCATTCAGGGACTGAGAGCTGTCTTTGCTAGGTTCGGGATTGCGGATGAGGTGGTGAGTGACAACGGTCGCCAGTTTTCCAGTGCGGAGTTCCAGGAACTGGCTAGACGACTGGTCTTCAAACATATCACATCAAGTCCTCACCATCCTCAAGGAAATGGGCATGATGAAAGGGCAGTGCAGATAGCAAAGAGAATCCTGAAACACGATGATCCTCTTTTGGCTCTAATGACTTATAGGTCCACGCCATGTTCCACCATTGGAGTCAGCCCAGCTGAGCTTCTAATGGGGAGGAAGATCAGAACAACGCTCCCAGTGCTGGAGAAAAATCTCCTACCCAAATGGCCCAACAGAAGGGATGTGAGGTAGAAGGACAGAAGACCGAAAGGTAAACAGGCCCACTACTTCAACCGCAGACAGGGGGCCAGGCGTTTACCTGTCACCAAGCTGGACCATGAGAAGTCTTGGTCCATGCCTGCAGTAGTCTCAGGACAGAGCACCACACCACAGTTCTATACCATCACCACACAGGGTGGTTCAGTACTGAGGCGGAACCGTCGCCACCTCCTGGCAGGATCGATTCCTCAATCTACTCCATAGAAGTCACGGTCTACTGAAATAACACCGGACGCTGTCCATACTGAACAGGATATACCTACTCCCGCTGTACCTGGACAGACTGTGACTAGATCGGGCAGGGTGAGCAGACCTGTCAACAGGCTTGACTTGTAAATTATAGGTGGGAAGTTATAGAAAATAAGAGAAAACAGTATGCACAACTATGCACAACTATTTTGTAATAGTTGATTTCAAGTGAATCCAGTTCTAAGAAAGGATGTGATAGGTGATCTAATGATGTCCAATATAATCCTTTTGACAAGTTCTTTCACATGTGTTGTTTGTTTAAATCTACATGGAAAATAGGAAATGTTACAGTGTAGCGTTGCTGTTATTGACATAACAAAACAAATGGGGGAGATGTCAAGTACTGTTGTGCTAACATAGTAATTTACTATTGGATAGTGAGAACAGGGGAAAGGTCATACAAAGTAGGCGCAAACCGGAAGGGTGGGCTCTCTGGGGGGTTCTGTTAACTAGAGAGAGATATAATATATGCAGCATGCATGTTGAATAAAGCAAAGTAACAAAGAACGCCTTGTTTATAAGTCATTACAGTGCCTATAGCTGGAATAAAATGACAGATTTCTTCGATTTTGATGTGATGTCATAATTAAACGTAGGCCTTATATTATATGGCACACTGATTAACATGAAATTTGGAAAAGGGGACTACATATAAAAAAGGTTGCCGACCCCTGGGTTAGAGGGTTAGTTCTGTACCCAGGCCAGTATGGGTTAGGGTTAGTTCTGTACCCAGGCCAGTATGGGTTAGAGGGTTAGTTCTGTACCCAGGCCAGTATGGGTTAGGGTTAGTTCTGTACCCAGGCCAGTATGGGTTAGAGGGTTAGCTCTGTACCCAGGCCAGTATGGGTTAGAGGGTTAGTTCTGTACCCAGGCCAGTATTACCATCCTAGGGTTAGGGTTAGAGGGTTAGTTCTGTACCCAGGCCAGTATGGGTTAGGGTTAGTTCTGTACCCAGGCCAGTATTACCATCCTAGGGTTAGGGTTAGAGGGTTAGTTCTGTACCCATGCCAGTATGGGTTAGGGTTAGTTCTGTACCCAGGCCAGTATGGGTTAGGGTTAGTTCTGTACCCAGGCCAGTATGGCCATCCCAGAGCCATGTTGAAAAAAGAGTCATGTCAACGCCAATCACACCAAAGCACCATTTGTTCACGACAATGGTGGATCATGGAACCTCAAAACAGCTCTTTGAAGTAACAAATACTACTACTAAAAATAACATAAATTATATTGCAAATGTATATTGATGCATTTATTTACGACTAATTACCAACAATTGCAGTTATGTATGTGTATTTATTGATTGAAATTGCCCTCCAAGCACTTCCTGGAGTCTCCATGAACCACAACTCTCTTCTACAGGGCTCTGGGCTTACCCACTGAGCTCTAAGAAACCTTTGACATAGCAACACCCAGGCGTCTCACCGATCATGAAGGGCTGCACCTTGGTGATAGGCATGGTGTTAGGGGGGGCTGTTTCTGGGTCTTTCCGGGGCAGGGGGCTGATGGGAGGGGTTCCAAAGGGGCTGACATTCAACGTGTTGGGGGTCTCCGGGCATGGGAGGTCCTCCTCGGTCACTGACACCACCTCTAGTCTGGCAGGGGCCAGCTGCTCCTCCTGCAGGACAACACAGGTACTGCATCCTGAAGCCACCACTGTTGCAACACCGGAGTTACACTCTGGAGTCAGTAGTTCAACTTTAACGCTTATTAGCATCTTAGCAGGGCGGCTTGGCAGATCAACTAAGCTTCAATCTAGTGATCTGTTTCGTGCTGGTTATACATACATACATACACACACGTGTGTGTGTGTGCGTATATATACAGTAGTGTATATATACAGTATATGTGTGTATATATATACATACATACACACACACACACACACACACACACACATACATACATATATATATACTGTATATACATACATACATACATATATACATACATGTATGTATGTACATACATACACACACATACATACATGTATATATATACATACACATGTTTGTACATACATACATATATGTATGTATGTACACACATGCAGTACATACATATATATATATATATATATATATAAATATATATACATACACATATATACATACACACATATACTGTACTTACACATATGTATATACACATATATATACATACATGTATATATACACATATATATACATACATGTATGTGTATATACATATATACAGTTGCAAGAAAAAGTATGTGAACCCCTTGGGATTACGTGGAGTTTTGCATGAATTGGTCATTAAATGTGCTCTGAACTTCATCTAAGTCACAACAATAGAAAAACACAGTCTGCTGAAAATAATACTACACAAACATTAGATGTTGCCTGGTTTAATTGAACATAACATGTAAACATTCACAGTGCATGGAGGAAAAAGTATGTGAACCTTTGGACTTGAACTGGTTGACCCTCCTTTGGCAGCAATAACCTCAACCAAACGCTTCCTTTCAGTGAAGCAATATTCTTGGGATGTCTGGTGTGAATCGCTCTCTTCAGGTCATGCCACAGAATTTCAATCGGGTTGAGGTCAGGACTCTGACTGGGCCACTCCAGAAGGCGTATGCTGTGTTGTTGAAGACATTTTTTTGTTGAATTACTTGTATGCTTTGGGTCATTGTCCTGTTGCATCACCCATCCTCTGCGGAGCTTCTGTTGGCGGACAGATGGTTGTACGTTTTCCTGCAAAATGTCTTGATAAAATCTGGAATTCGTTTTCCCATCAATGACAACATTCCGTCCAGGCCCTGAAGCAGCAAAGCAGCACCAAACCATGATGCTCCCTCCGCCATGTTTTACAGTGAGGATGAGGTTTTGATGTTGGTGTGCTGTGCCTTTTTTCTCCACACATAGTGTGTTCTTCCCAAACAACTCAATTTTGGTTTCATCTGTCCACAGTATATTTTGCCAGTAGTGCTGTGGACCATCC
>JAODOY010003711.1:0-11358 GCA_025399855.1 Forbesichthys papilliferus
TGCATTTCGTGTGGGAAAGAAAATGGAATATGTTGTCCCCTAATCTTTCGGGTTGGTAAACCGAAACTGTGCCATCACGTCTTTCTGTCTACATGCTACCTAAATCAAGTACTGTAGGCTATGCTTGGCGTGCCATAGGCTTTTTATCTTACACTATTTAATATGCTTTATTTAATATGCTTTGTTTAATAATTAATTAGTCATATTTCCCATCTGATATTTTGGGCCAACACCTGCCGGACAAAGTTACACGTGATAACTAGTAGACCTACTAAACTGGTAGAACGCCTATGATGTTGCACAATTGTCTCACCAAGGACTAAGGTCACGTTGTCTATAAATGACCAAGAATCACACTATTTCAGAAGCTCTGTGCAACGAACTTGACCATTCAAAACAAAAACAAAAAAATGGCGATAATACTACTACGGTATTAGGGCACCCTTAATCACCGCAAGGACATTTTATTCACCGCGACAGCCCTAGTCAGGAGTGGGAGTGAGTGGGTCGTGACAACAGCCATTGAATGAATGACGAATATCAATGAAAGGCTTCCGCGCTTTACTATCGTGTTGTTTCACTCATTGGTCGTGAGTAAGGTTGTGGCAAAATAACCTTTTTCCTGATTGGATGACATCCTATTTAACCGCGTGCACACCATAGATTCTGGAGCACTCTGCTCAAAAATATTTGGCACACACAGATATAGAATTAGCTAACATGGATAGGTTTTTGAAAAATATGTTACACCAGGGTGTTTGGTGGATCTCTAAATAGATTAGTCCGCTTAAGGTGGGTCTTGGCACATAGAAAAGCTTGGGAAGCCCTGTGCTAGACTACAGACATAATGTGTGTTACTCTTCCCTGGCCACACAAGACACTAAGTTACCTCTAGGCATCATGGGGCTGGGCTGGTTCAGCAAGGTGGCCAGGCCATGGTATATTGCTCCTTGCTTAGCCACCTCCAGAGTGACCACGGAGCCGGTCCTTGTCATCAGCTCTGCCGCTCTGTGTGTGTGTGTGAGAGAGAGAGACAGAGTTATCCCATCTGTAAAACTTAAAACAATAACTGTTCTTAACTGCTGTCATCCAGCTATTGCATTAGCATCCCGTGTCACTAGATGTTGATAGCAAAGAGGTTTATAACACCATTAAAATCACATCAATTACAGGCCGAATATGTAGGACGTACTCATAACAGAGGAAGTGTTCTGGCTATTTATTGTCACATCACTGTGGATGTTTATGTGTTGGAAGTGGCACATATGGTTGCATGTCCCACAACCCACCAGCCTTTCAACTCCTCATCACTAATACAGTATCAGCATGCTTCTCAAACAGCTCCAAGCGGTCCATTAAGGGATTATATACAGTATATGTGTAGTCACAACAAATAGACATACCCTAATTCAGATCCAATCCTGCAATCTAACACACATAAATATATACCCACACACACACACATTTTTATCACCAGCTGGACATGGCTGAAATTCATGAACTGATGTTGTTACCCAAATTACCCAAACAAACACACAGACACGCCCAACAGCTCTTTGATAGTGGTCATCCCAGCCCAGCCCAGGGTAAGTAAGCATTTGTTTGTGATCGTTTGTGGGTGGCTTATCATAGTCTCACAGCTCTGCCGTGAGACTATGATGAAGCTACGTAGTTTGTGTGTGGGTTTTCAAAGCTGGCTCCATCTGTAGCCAAACAAATACTGATATAAAAAAAATTTAAAACTTGAAGACACATTCACCTTTTTCACAAGAAAAATGTATGTAGCATTACTGTAGTTTATGTGCCAGAACCCTCACAGCTCTCAATTACTGAGCAAGGCGAGACACTAGCCGGTTTGAGTCATGTGATTGGCTAAGAGGCCTTCTCACCTCTCCTGTGACAGGCCCACCAGGCTGCGACCATCCACACTCAGCAGCTGGTCCCCTGCTGCCAGACGCCCGTCCTGTAGGGGGAGACGGTGAGAGAGAGTCACCATGTGCGTCCAATGTGCATGCGCTTCAGAGATGTGGAATGGTGTCTACTCACCATATCGGCGGCTCCTCCCTTCACCACGGACTTGACATATATCCCAAGTTTCTCCTGACCAGCACCCTACAGGCACAGAGAATGCAGAACCCGGAATAAAGGTGGACGCATCAAACTCACTTTTAACGTGCACATACACAGACACTCGAGCACGCTGAGACCTAGGACACCATCACGGTGTGACTCAACAGCTTGTGGAAGGAGCCAACATTGGAATAAGGTGAAATAACGGGACTTGGAATGGAACCTCCAACATAGTCAGCAGACGCACTGCGAAGGCCCAAACAAATATAAACACTAAACATAGCCAAGTGACTGTTACGTCGCTATTTACATCTCCGGCAATAGCAGCCAGTAAAGCAAGCTGTCGGGGGAGGGGGAGCGGGGCTGGCGGTGTGTGCAGTCTATCAAGACACGTCACGGCAACAAGCGGTGCATTGACAACGGCGGGGAATGGGGGAACGGCAACGGTTGGCCTCTGTGTGCGAGAGTGTGACAGGAGGGGCGAGGGAAGCTGCTAACCAGCTGGTCTTTCTTGGACTGGCAGCGCACGCTGCATTCTGCCCCATAATTGGTGCGATTCATCAGAGGTCTAGACAGAACAGAAGGGTGTAGTTTCCACTTGGCTGTCAGACTTTACAGCAAACTAATGTATCCGCTATCATGAGCCAACACTGAACACTGGCAGGACGGACATTTCACCTGCCAATATAATGCAGACCATCACACACTGTGTGTGGTGTACGTACTGTTACCTACTAAACAGATAAAAAAAAAGGTTAAACAAACTTTAGGAAAAGAAGCGTTCAGTGGACACAGCTTCTAACGGTTAATTTAGTCAATTATGTCACAATTACTAACACTGAAAACACTTTCTTAGCATCCATGAAATGTTACTATCTGGTTATCGTGTGTGTGTGTGTGGTCTTCCTGTGAGGGTGGTGGTTTACAGTAAGGCAGAGCACTAGTAGTGTGTATTTGGACACCCACCATTCCAACTTGACATGTTTGTGTACATTACACGCATGTGTGTATGTGTACTGCGTGTACTGTAGGTGTGTGTGCGCGTGTATGTGTACTGCGTGTACTGTAGGTGTGTGCGCGCGTGTGCTCACTTCCGAGGAACCGCAGACCGACACACTGTTCTACACAGCATTCCTAACAGAGCCCTTCTTGCGTCACATGTAAATCCACCCACTGTTGAAAGGAGAGATAGGTTTAGGAGACGAGACTAAGGGAAAACAGAGAGATAGACCAAGGGATAACAGAGAGAGAGCGAGAGAGAGAGAGAGAGAGAGAGAGAGAGAAAGGGGGGGTCGGGAAATTAAGTAATGAGAAGATCAAAAGGATGGGGGAACAGAGAGGAAGGTGGACTAACGTGGACGAGAGGGGTCAGCCGCAGTGTGTGTGTGTGTGCGTGCACGCGTGCAAGCTAGGTAGTAATTGAAGACTCCTGAGAACAGGCTTGGCTCACCAGCAGAACCGCAGACAAAGGCACTCAAGAAAAATAAATACAATAAAAAAATATCTAAGAAAAATAATAAAGAGAAACAACCCTGCTCCTGAGAAACACTGCTGCTCTGTTGTGTTAAATAAATACAATTCCTTCAAAAACCACATGCCAGATTGCTTAAAAACAAACCAATATTTTAGCTAGAAGCGCTACACAAATAGTTTGCAGGATAGAAAGTGAGAGCCAAGCTGGTTTCCAGCTGTGACCAGCCTCCTGTTTGTGTTTAGACTGCTGTAGTCAAGCATACAAGAGCAGCCGCTAGCAAGTTGCCAAAGCCACAAGAAAGAAACGAATTAAGGAATGAAAGACAGAAATAAATGCAAGAGAGAGTGGAAAGACAGGGACATTTTAAAACACAAGAAACTGATTCAGACTAAATGAATAGCAGGACGATCGTGTGTTAAGCCTACCTTCATCCTCATCAGCCTGTGTACTGCCACCTGAGCCATGTACAGAGCAATGACACGGACTTCTGTGTGTGTGTGTGTGTGCGCGCGTTTGTGTGAACAGTGGTAGCGTCACAAGGTCTGGGTGAATATACACCTAGTGTATGTGTGTGTGAGAGAGTGCGACACAGTCAACAGCCTCTCTTTCTCCCTCTCCAAGATACTTTTTTCATGAGGTCTCTCTGGCATAAGATGTCTATAAAAGTGCATCATAAAACTGTGGGAATTAATTAAAGACATCTAATAGATGCCAGTTACCAGATCTGTGTGTGTGTGGACAAAATCTTATTAAGCACGAGTTGAGGTTATCCACAGGTTAAAAGTCCATGCTCAGTGAGCGTTCCAGATGGATCTCAGATGTCCCGAACATCTACTGTAAGATGCTCTTTTATTTGGAGTGCCTATAAAGGCACTTAAAGTATGTGTGTGTAAATGAGAATAGCATACAACTTATTGCAGTACTAAGAATTAATGTATTAATTCACGCCAGTGCTTCCCGACTTTGGGGTTTATACAGCATGAAAACACAAATATACTTTGACTGTCACCAACATCCTGTAGAGGGAGTGGCATTTTACTTATTTTTTTTTAGATGCGAGCACAGACGCATCATCACCATGGTGATGAATACCAAATAGCAGTGACAGACTAGTAGGAGACTAGAACGATAAACACCAAGCACCAAACACATTGAGGTGATCTAGGTAGCTTAGAGTTGTTCCTCAGTTTAACCCCTCAATCTCCTCTGGGATCACAGAAGGCTGTGTTTAACATCCATGTGTCTACCTGCTGTCTGCCTCAATCTCTTAAATAGCCCCCCCCCCCCCACCCCGCCACCCACATACAAATGCTTTAAGGCTTCAAATAACAAGCGGGCACACCACCATTAAATACAGAAATCCTTTTAGACAGATTCATGCAAACATCTGTTAGTGAAAACGTTACATGAGGAATCTTTGTGTGGGGACATCCTTAAAAGACAGTCAGTGGAACCATTCGCGCACGCACACGCACACACAGCTGGAATAACGGCATCATAAAACCAGTAGTCAAGGAAGATGGGGGGGAGGGGTCATGGGGTCAAAGTGAAACCAGATGTGCTGGTTGTCTTGCACTGGCACAAGTATGCATGCGCACACATGCACATATTTGGATATGCCTGTTGTGGTGTATGTGAATTAACCAAACCCAACCATGTGCAGGTCGACTAGCTAGATACATCTGCTAACCCTAGATACATATCGCTATCCAAACTAAAACACACATCAATCTACTGCTTGTTTATATGAACTTTTACAAAACAGCAACTGACATTCCAATGGAAACAGTCAGTGTCATGATTTACTGGTACTTTAATTCACTGTTTTTTTTAAGCGTGTGTGTACACTCAGACTATCGGAGGTAGCAGGGGTTATAATGGATGGCATGATAGCATTGTTGCTTAATCAAACCATGATAAATCGAATGTGTGGATCCCAGGTCTGTATGGGACATCACAAGAACCGATACTTTATATAAAAAAATTTGGAAAAATGAAAACATGACTGTACTCAATTTTGTACAGTACCATATGTACCGGATATCAGACCTGGACACAAGCGGACACAAAGAGAACAGAGGTTATTCTTTTATTATTTTAAGTTGTCATATATGTTGTATATTGACAACTTGATTGTAATAATGTGTTTGTTTATATCATCTAGTGTGTAACTGTCAACGGTAGTGCGTATAGCTGGCTGCAAGTTATAAGCTAACTGTGACTAGCCGAGGTATAGTACACACGTGCGTGCTTAAAAAGGACACTGCCAGGACTCTTATCGCACCGGGAGACGAGAAGGGCCGCTGTTGCAACTCTGGCTTCGTGGAGACTGAGGTTTCCGGCAGTTATCGCACTGGGTGACGAGAGAAAGCTCGGGGGGTCCGGTGGTGCGGAGACAGAGGACTTCACCGGCTAGCGCGACGGGAGAAGCCGTGCTGCCCCTCGGGCTACAAGGAGCGCGTGGAAGGTGTGTCGGCAGATCTGTGTTCCACGGAGTTGAGCTACCGAATGTTTCGTTGTACCGAAAGGATTGTGAGTATCTGATATTACTGCCCGTGCTGGGTGAAGCGGTCTCCTGACCTCACCGCACGCAAGCTACGTTCAGGCCTGCAACGGGTACAGTACTGTTTAAATTGCCGGCATAGGTTTTCTTTCAGTGGGCCCACAATATATTGTTGACGTTTGTTTAATATTGTATATCGGATGTACTTTAATATTTTTCCAGGTACGGTGGTAATGTGACACTCACCTCGAGCAGGGGAGTGTCAGCTTAGTTAAAATTAACCTTTACTACCTAAAGGGTTACCAACCACTTAGAGTGGAGTTTTTTTATTTTTCTTACTTACCTGATTTCCTTATTTAATTAGGGGTGAACAGTTTAATTTCTAAATAACAATATTTTGTTGAATTTATCCCGTGTAAATACATTTATATTTTGTATTATGCTTTAAGTTCATTGCAAGTCATTATTAGTTGTATAAGAAAAGAAGGTTAAATTACAAACTACAAATATACCCATTTCAATATTTTTGTCACACCAGGTGTATTCATTCACAGTAGAATAAATAAGACAGTTAATTCATATAAATAGTTCTAAATTAGAGAACCCAGGCGCTGCTCATTGGATAGTTAAGAAGTGACCAGCGTTACATATGTATCCATATATATCGTAGTCACACATCCACCTCTAACCATACGAGCTAGCTGTGAAGACAGGGTAGCTAAAATGGGAGTGTGTTTGTGTTCAGCCCGAGACTCGATTTGAACAACTGAACACACTTTTCTATGCGCGTGGATGGAGTGTAGTTATGGTAACAAGTGGAACCACTTTTGGAACAGGTAGCCAGTGCGTGCCGCACGATTGTCCTTGTGCATTTCATAACAAAGCTCAACTGAGCATATTAGAGCTGCGAACATTGTGGCTAGAAGTCACTCGCACAAAGTGGGCCTAAATATTTTTTCATGTTTGCACACCAGGATTTTTGATCGCACTGTAGATCCCCGTCAGCTGACTGCTGCGCCCGTCATTCAATGACAAATAGCTTATTGAAATAGCGGAAATTAGTTTAAAAATCATATCACCATTATTGAAAAAAATGTATATCACGGTATATATTGATATTGAATTATTGTCCAGCCCTAACTGACACGTATTGACAGGCATCCTTGCAAAGAGCACCTCTCCTCATGTAGGAAAGTGTGTGTGTTGGTGTGTTCTGCAGTACATCCCGTCATTGTTCTACCTCTCAGAGGGAGGCCCCTCTCTCATGCCATTGTTTTGCCGCCAGGGCATTCTTCAATTAGCGAACAAATAGAATCCTATTTGCAAACAAACAAATGGATGAAAACACTATTTTTACTACTTACACAAACAAGACCAAAATACATTTAATTGGATTAAGAGCTGTGAAAAGCATTGTGAGTGATGCAGTTCAAAAAGAAAATAAAGTTACTTCAGGTCAGTTCAGGACTCCCACAGACCCCTCATTAAACTGTTGACAACTGTGTTTACAAGGACAGGTGATGGAAGCTGGCCTATACAATAGATGTTCTCCCTGTTTGGCTCATTCACTGAGCGTGATGACTGCTATGCAAATAGCAAACAGTGCACCATTTATTAGCAGCGCCATCGTAACACGCTACAAGCTACATCTCACGCTAATATTAAGCAGTACAGTTTGCACGCACATATTTCCACAGAAGACCGGGACACCTGTTAACCAACGTATTAACCAAAACGCTGTCGTGCACAAGATGTACTGAGCTCCAGTCAGGCCGTGCCGTCCTGTGGCCGGCGATGCAGGAATGCATAAATCAACACAACAGGCATAGGAGGACGACGACAGACTTCCTCAACTCTGCCTAGGAGCTGCCGTGAAGGAAGATGGAAACAATGCCGCGAGACACACACACACAACACACACACTTCCACAAACAGACAGCACACACTGCCAAACTGTGTGTGCGTGCACAGAGTTTGTGTGACCTTTGCTTTTGTTTGTGCGCCAATGTCCACGTTTAATCATTGATGCACTGATCAAACGCACCAGAAGACAGATGTGTAGTAGTGTGAAATGTAAAAGGTACTAACTATTGCTGGTGTTAGGGAGAACCTGATTATCTTGAAATTACATGGTTGAATGGGAATATACACGCCTTTACAACGGCCACATTTTTGTGCATGCTATTAACTAGCCTGTTTCATAAGCACGATGTATACAACACGTACATGTGAACGTTAAAGTTACGTAACGTGTTAACGTGCTTAAGTGACCACACACACACACACACACACACACTCTTTCTTGTATTACTTTAATATCAACTTGTATGTGTCATGTGTATCTCTCTCTCACACACACACATACACTGTCCAGGTGGTCTTACCTGTGTCTGGTCTCTCATGCCCACCACTGAGAACCACATGTTGCCGCTTGGCTCCCCAGTATTACAAGTATTCCTGTCAGACTCTGCTAGTGTCCCATCCAGGGGTTAGGGGAAGGGAGGGCACAAGCGTTTTACACTCCCGGTGAAATAGCAAACATTAACGCTTTTCTAACATCCAAAACAGACTAAATGTCCAGAGCAAAACCACAGATATGATCAACAGTTGCGTCTACACTGGTACTACAACTTCTGTTGGAACTGCTAGCTAATGCGCGACAACGCCCCTCCACACAGACAGGCGGTTGGACTCTCCTACACTGTGGGGAACCCCTGAAAATTCCCCCCAAAATAAAAGAAAAAACACTTTAACTTTCTCAATCTCCAGTTCTCCATACTACACATTCTAAAAAAAAGAAATAAAAAAAAAAGGAAAAACTGTAGAAAAGTTCCAACAGCCGAAAAAATATGCGTCTGGGACAAATCCTTCAAGTGGCAAGACTTGGGATAAGCGCTGGCTGGTGGTTCAATCCAGACAGGTAAGAAGGCACATGCCTTCAGTCTAAGCTCCACGCAGCAAATAACAGCCTTCTGCCGCCTCTAGCAAGGAAATGCCAGCTCCTCACACACACACACACACACACACACAGTTATATAATAGACCAGAGGGCTAATCTAGGTAGTTGAATGTGGATGAGGTGAAGTCTGGCCTGGGTGAGAATTTACACAGCTGTGTGACACAAGTACTCTCTCTCTCTCCAGCTCCATCCGTTGCTTTATTATGTGCATCTCCCCACCAGCAGCCCTCCTCACGCACCCACACACACACACACACGCACGCACGCACGCACGCACACACACACACACACACACACGACAAGCAACAGAAAAGAGGTTTGAATAAAATGAGCACACACACAAGCACCATAGGGAGTGTAGACTGCCTCTCACAACCACACCTCCTCCAGCCCTTCCCTCCCTCTCTCTACCCCTCCACTCGTGTCGCTCTCTCTCACACACACACACAAACACACGCAGGATGCATCCAGTAAGAAACAGGAAAGTCAATCTTCACTGTGAGAGGGAGTTAAGCCAACGGTACACTTCTTCTGTTGACAACACATTGCAAAGCTCTTCTTCTGTGTGAGAAAGTGGGGGACTGGCTACAGTCCGTGTGAGCACCGCATTTGGCTCACGGGCGCTGTAGCATCCAAGACACAACTGGAGCGACGCTAAATAACTGATTATCACCAGTGAATTATATTAGAAAAATAACAATAATAATAATCAATGATTCTTCTTTGGTTGGATTTTATCTACCGTTTTCAGCTTTTGCCGGTATTTCCCGCCCTGAGAAAACCCATGTTAGGATGTGTGTGCTGAAATGTGTTGCTGCACATTTTTCTTGCCCACCCATGGCGTACCATCCACAGAGGACGGCAAGAAAGCAGAACCCATGTGCACACGTGCTCACACACCACAAACAGCTTTCATGCCACCGGCAGACTGGAGCGTTTACACCAAAAATAGAGCCGTCCACAAAAGAAAACTGGGGTTATTTACATACATGGAGACACGCAAATGCTGACTCATTCTTTCAGGAGGGAACCCATTGACACTGAGAACAATACTTGAATCATTTGGTAGCAATGCTGGTTACATCCATAACACCATAGCAAGAGACTTTTCATGTTAGTGTAGGCAGCCCTGACAACATTTTAAATACTTTCATTGTTTCTCATTATATGACTAAACCAATAGAACCAATTAGTCTTTACAGTAATGCCCTGAACAAAAGCTGTATAGCTTCTCAACAGTAAGTTAAAAGGAACACTCCTAAAGTGTGTCTGAAACTGCCACTGTGGTTGAAGACAGTGTAGCAAAAATGTTGTGTTTTCAAACTAGAGCATGTGTGCCTCTATAACAGCATGTGCACATTTGACCATTAGGGAGGCTATCTAGCCTGTGCACCTGTAACAACAACCGCAATAGAAACAACATAAAACCCAAAGCAGCAACAAGCAGCAATACCAGGAGTAAAATGACTACATGAGCAGCAGTTCAGTCACATCAGCTGTCTTTATTTCGTCCATTATTTCGGCAAGCATTTGTAATAGTTACAATCAAATGGCCAACTTTAATGCCAATGGCATCCTTCCTTTGTTCAAGTATTTAAATTAATCAAAACAATATAGACAAATATGGAAATAAAACTCATTGTAGATGGAATTAAGAAGAAAACTAATCTGCATCACAAAGAGTTAAGATGACCATGAGAATAAGGAATATCTAAAGCTACCACAAATAACTGTTGTGAATCTGGAGACAACCTATAGCTATCCTAGTACAGTAACAGAGAGAGCACTTCTAATCCAGTGTGATGTGTGCATTCCAACACCAAAGGCACTGTGCCTTGACAGCTAGTGGATTGATTTCTGGGAGCTCAGCTGTCTGATGTTTTGGAAAACATGCGACTATACAATATGTTGATAGCGCACACTATATTAAGATCAAACCACAAACGCAGTGAATAAACCCATCACATGTTGGTTCCTACCTTGGCAGCCACGATGCTGAGGCCCATGCCATTGTGCTTCTTCAGGGTTACCGTGACAACCTCCGGCTCCTTCCTCATTTGCTGCAATGAGAGAGACAAAAACAAACAAAAAAGGTGTGTGAAGACCTGGTCCAGACACCACACCAGAAACCTCAGAGAAAACAGGAGTTTGGACGTTAGTCCTACAAATGCCACCAGTGCGGTCCAAGAGGGCTTCTAGAACAATCTGACAAGATCCCACAGCGTTCTCAACAAACCTTCCCTGCTGTGCTCCTCAACTAAATGAGGCTTTGGAGAGCAGACAGAGAGAGAGAGAGAGAGAGAGAGAGAGAGAGAGAGAGAGAGAGAGAGAGAGAGAGAGAGAGAGAGAGAG
>JAODOY010003712.1:0-11358 GCA_025399855.1 Forbesichthys papilliferus
TGTGCTCGTATACTTCCACCTTGTGGACTTTTCAAGTATTACAATTGCACAAGGCCAAGCGAATTGCACTAATATTTGATCTGTGTCTGTAATTTATCTTTTCATTCTCTTCTAAGCAAAATGCGCAAGATGTTGCAGCATGCAGCAATGTATGTAGCCCATGCCAAATGTGTGCTATATGTCGGCATCCTATCTCACCCCTAAACCATGTTAACCATTTTGCCATTTAGGTTATATGCTGTGCCATCTAAGTAATGCCTTTTTTTGACCAATTAGTCATAACCCTTTGTCAAAATAAATATGGCTAAACCCATCCAATCTATAACGATGTGTATCCCTAACCCTTAAGCAAATAAGCTCTGTAGGTATGTGGTTTAAACCGTACTAGGATCTTAGTAGGATAAAAGTGTGTTGCTTTTGATTTTCTGGTGGATGTAATTGTTCTAGGCATAATACATTTTTTTCATGTTATATTACAGGTGTAGTGCACGTGTTTTTTGTTTTGTTTTTTGCAACATGGCAGGCAGTTTATTAAAAATGACTAGATACAAATATGAAATCAATACAAAAGAGATACTATATCAAAAATAAAGGCGTACAAAATAATCAGACATAATAAACCTAATATAAAAAAGAATGTGGCAGTGTGTATTTGTTAGAACAAAGTGCATTTTTTAAAAGAAAGTGTATTTCAGTGTATCAGTTGCTGTCACTTCGCTCACCTCGCTGCATTAAACGTTTTCCACCAGATGGTTCTACAGGAGCCTCCTGCTTGACACCTTTGGTCTTTGTCAAGCAGCTCTAGGCCCTCATTCATCTCTATGAAGTTCCTAACCAGATAACAACATAGGGGAGTGTTTTTGAATGAAATGCCTAATTGTTCCAAGGGTCCATAACCAGGCAAAATGGTACAAGTGATGTAAAAAAACATAACCCCTTACTGCTGTGTTTTATTTGTTATAAATAAAGGTCTACTGTATCTCTCACTGTGCCTCATGTAATTGGTAAAAACAATACAATACAAAAACGCAGACAGTGTGTGAGTGTAGAAGCACAAAGCAGAGACCAGGCCAAGGCCAAACAGAGCGAGAGTGCTGTAGAGAGCACTGTGTGGCTCTATCTATGCCTGCCGACGCATGTGTGTGTATCGTATTATTACCATTGTTGGTTCACACTGCCATCAAGGCTTTCTCATAGCCATAGCTTTGGCCATGCCTCACCAGGGCCAATTTATAAACATATTTGTGGGTTACCCTGGGTCTGCCCATGACTGAGTGCTTAAGAACAGCCCCATTTATACGCAGCAGATGTACCAACCAAAGGGATATTCCCTGCTTGTTGATGGTGGCTATCCCTGCCTCTCCAGACCCATCTGCCTGATGACCCCCTTACAGAGAGCCAGTGCGGCGTTATAACCACCACCATTCCAAAACCAGGTCGGTCATAGAGAGGGCTTTTGGAGTGATGAACAAACAGTGGCACTCCATCTTCTTCTTCAAAGCTCTGGAGGTAAAACACACCTTTGCGCCAAAAATCATTTTCTGGCATATCTTTTCCAGTAAGAGCCCATACTCTCATCTATCCTGGCCCTGTCTGCCTCTCTTAATTGAGACAGAAATAAATTATTGGTTGCGATTTGAGATTCATATTACCACGTCCAACTGTATTTTGTACCTTAGAATTTGCAAGCGTTTTGCTCCGAGTGATTTTTACCGACATACTGGATAGGTTATAGGCTGTCTACCATAACAACAGCAAATCACTATAGTATTCTACATAGGATGTCTATCAATACGTCGTTGCAGGATGGGTAAACGAGAGCATCTGGAGACCGAATGAACCAGTCATCACAAGACATGTAATTAATTCAAAAACAATTACATACCGCTACTAACATTAGGACTGGAGATGAGCTTGAGTGCTAACAACAGGTACATGTTTTGTCTTAGATGTAGTATACAGGTCAGACTATATGGTGTAGAATATGGCCATATGCTTTTTCTTATATTTAAAGCAATAAAACACAAGTCCAATCAGCATATCGTTTTGTCACAAGCTCTGGGGAGTTTTGCTTCAATGAGAAAAAGATATTAACATATTGCATTTTTCACTTCACAGGTCAACCATTCCAGGTTCTCATAACTGTCAGTCGAAATATATCTCTATACATTAAAGTTAAAGATTTTGCTTTGTTGTTGTATATTATTTATATTAAATATTGGAAAGAAAGCTAGTGTCATTATTGTTAATGTTGATGTATTTTTGTGTTGATACATTAATCTGTAAACACTTAATCATACTCTACATATTCAAACACCTTAAATTGTGCAGAATATTTCACTGTGCATTGTAGTCCAGAGGTTACAGTGGTATTAAAACAATAACCCCAAGAAACCAAACTTGGAAGAAGTCATGTTTATTACAGGAAGGGAAATAGTAATGTAAACATTTGACATAGTAAGCAGCTACTGTCCATCTATTCTGTGTGGGGAGACCAAATATTACAATGCACAGCAAACTGTTTACACAAAAGGTAGGCTGTCCTTCAGCAGTTGCTTGGCGGGGAGATGGACTGCATGAGGTGTATTTGTTCCTGACCAGGCCACATGGATTCTAACTGCAGCAAGTACAATTGTTGTTTCCAGTTCCACTGGATGCAGTTGCTGCTGTCCTTACTGGTATTTTTGGTATTAACAGTGCACAATACAGGCAGCATACAGGTATTTGGCACTGAAGCCTTTCTGCAGTAATTACATCTCAGGGACAGTGTCATCACTGCTGGGCTCAGTGCTTCTCCATTTCATCTGAATCAGTACACTCAAACCTACTGTTGGTGTTTTTTTGCTGCTTCTTTTAAGCAGAGATATATAAATTTATGCATACAAAGATATTGTCCAACCTGTGCAATTTCCCTTTCATATTTTCAATTCCCATATTTGAGGAATTGTATGTATAAGAGTTATATATATATACACACACTGTATTAGGCTACACTAATCACATATACATACATACATACATACACACACACACACACACACACATATATATACATATACATATATACATATATATATATACATATATACATATATACATATACATATATACACATACATATATACATATATATATATATATATACATATATATATATACATACATACATATACAGTATTTGTATATATATGCACACACACCTCTCCGGGAATCATCACCTTATCATGTTGGAGAGGTTTGTGTGTGCTTATGATCCTGTGAGCTGTGTTGTCTGGAGCCTTGTGCTCCTGGTAAGATCTTTCAAGGCAAAATGGTCTCCTAGGAGGGGCCAAACTAAGAATTGTTCATAAGACCTTCATAGAAAATCATAAGAGACTGGAGTCTGGAGCCAGGCAGAGAGGGAGGGCTCGCTAGTGGCTGGGTTTGCCATGGAGCCCAGCCAGGCACAGCCAAAATAAGCAATATGGCACCATCCTCCTCTTCATCCTATGGGCCCACCACTCATGGTAGGAACCGTGTAACCCATATAACAGCTCACCTGACATTATGGGTGGCAGCGAAGGCCTTGACGGACCAGACCCGGATGGCAGAGGCTGGCTCTGGGCATCTGGAACATCACCTTGCTGTAGAAGAAGGAGCTTGTGCCGGAGGTAGAGCGCTACCATTTAGATCTGGTGGGGATTACCTCTACGCAGTCTTGGTTCTGGAACGTACTCCTGGATAGGGAATGGACTTAATTCTACTCTGGAGTTGCCCAGGGTGTGAGGCGCCGAGCGGTGTGGGGATACTCACAAGTCCCTGGCTGAGCGCCGCTATGTTGGAATTTCCCACGGTAGACGAGAATGTCGCCTCCCTGCGCCTGGGGCCTGGAAGTATGCCATTCCGGTCTACATGTGTTTTGTGGATCTGGAGAAGGTGTATGACCGGGTTCCTCGGGAAATACTGAGGGAGGTGCTGTGGGAGAATGGGGTGAGAGGGTCCCTTATAAGGGAAATCCAATACCTATATATCCGAAGCGAGAGCTGTGTACGGATTCTCGGCAGTAAAACACACTCGTTTCAGGTCTCGGCCAGGGCATTTGTCATTAAACCTGTTTGTGGGCAGGATTTCGAAACATAGTCATAATAGGGAGTGGTTGCGGTTCGGTGTCCTGGGGATCTCATCGCTCTTTTTTTGCAGATGACGTGGTCCTAATGGCATTATCGGTCAGTGACCTCCAGCACTCACTGGATCGGTTTGCAGCCGAGTGTGGCTGGGATGAGGATTAGCATTGCTAAATCTGAAGCCATGGTTCTCAGCAGGAAACCGATGTAGTGCCTTCTCCGGGTAGGGAATGAAACCTTACCCCAAGTGAAGGGGTTCAAGTACCTCAGGGTCTTGTTCGCAAGTGAGGGGGCATTGGAGCGGGAGATTTGCCGGAGAATCAGAGCAGCGGGAGCGATATTACAATATCTTTACCGCACCGTTGTGACAAAAAGAGAGCTGAGCCGAAAGGCAAAGCTCTCAATTTACCCGGCAATGTTCGTTCCTAGCCTCACCTATGGTCACAAAGGGTGGGACTGAAAGAACTAGATCACGAATGCAAGCGGCTGAAATTAGTTTTCTCAGGAGGGTGGCGGTGTCTGCCTGAGAGATAGGGTGAGAAGCTCGGCTATCCATGAGGAACTCTCATGGATAGTTTTGCGTTGAAACGAGCCAGTTGAGGTGGTACTGGCATCTGGTAAGGATGCATCCTGGGAGCTTTCCTAGGGAGGTGTTCCAGGACGTCCAGCTGGGAGGAGGACCTAGGACTAGGTGGAGAGATAATATCTCCAAATTGGCCTGGGAACGTCTTGGGATTAGAGCTGGTTAATGTCGCTCGGGAAAAAGAAGTTTGGGGTCCCCTGCTGGAGCTGCTGCCCTCGCGACCCGACTACGAATAAGCGGATGAGGATGAGTGGATATACACAGTATTATAAGAGTACACAGGTTCTTACGCACCACAGATAATTGAACCAGCCCATATTTCAGAATACACTGTATTTACATACTTATTTATATATTTATGTATATATTAAAGTCCAGAGCCAGTGGAAGGAGTTCCAAGCATAGCACACACTACCATGTGCATTTATGTATAACAAACAAAAGGCAACAACAAATAATTTGTAGTCCGTCTCAATTTATTCAAACATGCTATACAGCAGACTACTGTAGAGAATGTATCATTCAGATTAGATTATTTTCCCATCCCCACCTGTGTGTGTGTGTCTTACATTTTCATAAAGGGCTTGTAGAGTCTCTAGATCAACCACTGTGTTGTCCATGTTAAGGATGGCTGAGAAAGAGAGCAACATAGAGAGGGGACATTATTGTATTATTGTATACATGAGAAACAGAAACAAATTACATAACACTATAGACAGGACCATGTTATTGACAGTTTCGCTGAGCCTGCCTTTAATTGAGAAAAGTCTGGGACACAGCGCTGGCTAACCGCGTCAAGATCGGCCTTAGGAAAACACGGTGGCCCAGTGGATAGCGCTGTAACCTCCCAGCAAGAAGGTCCCGGGTTTGAATCCTGGTCATCCAGGCCTTTCTGTGTGGAGTTTGCATGTCTGCGTGAGTTTCCTCTACCCGATACCAATACAGATATCGCAACCTTCAGTATCTTCCGATACCAATACGATACAGTATTTTCCCCTCATACAACAATACATGCATGGATGTATTTTGCTTAACCTAGTCATCCATCATGCTGCTACATGCTCAAACTGAAACAAATACTCCCACTCCCCTAATGAAAGAAATACATAGCCCACAACATGACTCATTATGCAATACTGGTGCTTGTTTATATTGAAACTTTTTCCCACACACAACTTTTAGTAGCATTAATGATTGGTCAGCAGCACCATTTAAACATGCAATATTTTATTTAAAGTGCATCTTCATACAAATGTTTAAATATGAGCATTCAGAATAATTAATCCAGTATACAATTCAGGATAACTCACTCAATGTAATCTATACACTTAATATAATAAAACAGGTTTCAATGTAGGCAATAACTTAAATAACTATAACTTAAACATAACAGCAGCTGTAGTATAAAATGTGTAACATAGTACGGTATCTCTAGGCTAAATTACACCTGATATCAAGTTATATAAATAAAGGGGGTAAACTAGTACAGTACAAGCTCTAAATATATGTACAGTATGTTAAATACTTGTATATGAACTTAAAGCTAGCATGAAAAATATTACTGCAATGAATGTATTATAAAAAGTTTTCTTTTAAGATTATAAGACATAGGCAGTAGCTGGCTGACCTTCACGGGCTCATTTAAAAGGTGCTCACTTAAAAATGAAGAGCATATTCTACTTTAGAAAGATTAGCATTTTAGCCTTCTCAGCTGTCAGCCTGTTCCTCCTTTCATCAATAATAAAGAAGACTGTGCTGAAGAGCCTCTCGCTCTCAACTCTTGTTGAAGGTGCATAGAGAAATGTAGTCGCCGTAACCGCCCGGAAGGGCAGTCTAGGTTGCTTGGCCATACAGTACAGCAGTGGATTGTCTGAATGCAATAGTTGGCTCGCTGAGGTAGGTCTGCATTTCAATGGCTGCATTTGTGGTGGTTGTTTCAGGACCAGGTTATACTGTGCTTTCCTCCATGATATTTTTAAACACTTCCAAGGCTGCTCTTGCTTGGAGCCTCCACCCGTGGAGTCTTCTTTGTTGGCTCTGAGGCTGCTGATTCAACTGAGGTCCCACCTTCAGGCTCTGAGGCTGCTGATGTGGTCCTCAACACTTCTTCCATACCTCTGCAATTAATGCTTTCTTTGCATGTTTTCAGATCTCTGCAATTGCTACCTGAAATTATACAAATTCACAGGTATACCATACACAATGCTCCACTATCTTGGATATAGTGGCTCCTTTTAAATGGAGACATATCTCCTCTGAGAAGTCTCAGAGAAGTTTACTGTGGATAAATTATGCAATCTGCAGTCTTAGGCAAGCCTGTAGAACGATGGAGTGCTTTGATTGACATTTTGACAAATTGTGCCATTCATAGACAACAAAAACCTGTTATGTGTTGTGCTTACACATTTTCTTTTTATTCCTATACCTACATATGTATATGATTAAGGAAGACTTTAAAGTTCACAACAACAATGCCAGGGTAGATCAACTTCAACTTCCTTTTTTTGTAGACCTACTTAGGTCTATTCAAAACCACGTGTAACCATATTATGGATAAATATGGATGAATCATTGTCCCCGGTTTTCCTATTATTTATGATGCATCTCTCGGGCATCATACAGAATAGCCTAGGCCTGTCACAATAACTGTTTTTTGTTGGCCGATAAATTGTCCCAGAAATAATTGCGATAAACTATATTTTCGATTTTAAGGGCAGACAAGATAAGGCAGGTGTGAAATGACCGACTATATAGGCATAATCCATGGAGTCAAATAGGGAAGCAGGGAGAAGTTTAACTGAAACATGGGAAACATGTTATATTCAAAACAAGCACACTGTCATTGTAAAGGTTGGTTGTGAATTATGTACTTATGTGCCCTACACAAGCAATGATGATTTTGTCCAGACGGAGTAGTAATTTCAAATCCAGTATTTTAGGATGAAAGTGTCAGTGTGTTCGCTAAGCACTATACCTCCTCAAACAGTTCGTTGTGATTGGTTACACCAGTTTAATTGCTTGGCAAAGTAGATAGTCTACAAACATTGAAACACATTAAACAAATGCTGTATTTTTGCATTTAATTTTCTAAATATAGTTGGCTGGAATTATGCAGTTGTCGGGAAAAATACCTTTACCTAAACAATACAATATAGCCTACTCATTGATCTTTAGGAACCTCTATCAGCTGTCTGCTCTGTACGCGTGTGTGTGTGTGTGTGTGTGAGAGCGCGCGAGAGAGAGACGAGCGACGAGCACAAGAGCAGCGCAGCACTTTAACATATGTCTTATGTCAGCAACGCGTGTAAATACAATATTATCGTGGTCAGAAAAATGTAACACAATTTTTGTCTTTGGCTTCTAAGTGTTATATTTCAAGTGCTTATGTGTAAAAATCATGGAAAAACAGCAATATTCATGACAAACTATGATTGTGTGAACACAGCCTACAGAAGTTTCTAATTCATAGAGATAAAACAGGCGAATTTTAACTTTTTCATTTATATAGTCAGAAATAGAATACTGCCATCACAATTATACAAAGAAAGTCAAACCCCTCAGAAGGATTCAGAAATGAGGTGATTTTCTAGATTTTCAGCCATACTGCAAATCACTTTCTCGAATAAGCCCCCAAACATTGTCCCCCATTATGTTTTCATTATACTGTCCTTGGTACCGATGTTCCAAGTCTAGTATATCCTGGTGAAAACGCTCGCCTTGCTCCTCTGAGTAAGGCACCATGTTCTTGAATTTGTCAAGGTGAGCATCAAGGATATGGACTTTAAGAGACATTCTGCATCCCATTTGAGCGTATTTCTTTATGAGAGTTTGAACCAGCTGCTAGTAGTTTTCAGCCTTGTGATTGCCCAGAAAGCCATGAACCACTGCAACAAAACTGTTCCAAGACGCTTTCTCTGTTCTCTTCAACTCTTCTTGGTGAATTCATCACACTCCATGATCTTCCTTATTTGTGGTCCGACGAAGATACCAGCCTTGACCTTTGCCTCCGAAAGCTTTGGAAAGAGATCTTGGAGGTATTTGAAAGCTGCCGACTCCTTGTCTAGAGCTGTGACAAATTGTTTGACGAGCCCTAAATTAATGTGCAGTGGTGGCATCCCGACTATCCCACAGGCAAAGGAAACAGGGAAACTTTGTGATCCCGCCTTGGAGGCCCATCAGGAATGACACCATTTTGAAGTCTCCAATGACCTCCCATTTATAGTTGTCATACTTCAAGGCATTCAGCAACATTTTGACAATGCTGTAGTCCCTCTTTCAGGTGCACAGAATGAGCCATAGGGAGAGACGAGTACTTGTTCTCGTTATGAAGCAGCACGGCTTTGAGACTCCTGGATGAACTGTCTATGAATAGGTGCCATTCATTCGGATTACAGCTGATTCCTAAAGCCTCGAATAGACCAGCTACACTGTTACAGAAGCACAGCCCATCTTGCTGATTGAAGAAGTTTGAAAAAGTCTGGTGACGCTTTCTCTGATCTGTGACTTGCACACTTTCATCCAATAAGTTCCACTGTTTGAGTCTAGATGTCAGAAGCTCAACATTTGACTTAGTAAGACCAAGATCCCTGATCAGATCGTTGATGTCTTTCTGGTTAAGGAAGTATGGCTTTCTCTCATCATCCGCATTTGTAGAATTGTACTCTGGCTCTGCATTATCCCCCTCTCCCTCCGACGTGCTGATCTCTCCTGAATATGATTGATCGCTATCGGGAGGGGTGGGAACGGGGAACTCAGAGAAGTGTGGTACCGGGGCGATGGATGAAAGAATGTCTGGATATATGATAGGAGGTGCACTCTTGCCACTTTGATGTTTGGAAGGGTCCACCATGCAGAAGTAGCAATTGCTTGAGTAGTCAGTCGGTTCCCGACAAATTCTTGAGATAGCAAATTTCATGGCCCTCTTTTCTCCTCTGTACCAGCCTGTAAGCGTTGCAGATAGAATTATATAAAGAAACATGACATTTTAGTTAATATTGTGCAATATTTTAACAGAGCATAAATATAGTTTCCTAAACCATTGTAATGTTACCATTGTAAAAATGTTCTTAGTTCCAACTCTTTTAAATTGTTTTAAATCATTGAAATTCTACAAAATAAAACACCTGAGAGCAACAATTGCATTGATCAACTTACCTTTAACAGTTCTCTTGCAAATTTCACACGTGAAATTAGGTGCCCGGGGCTTGTCTTGATCCCCTTTATAAGCCTCGCACATCTTGACAGATTGTTTCACATAGTACAATCTTCTCATGATAAATTGTCCACAGACGTAGCAAAATGCATCTGCTGGGTGCAAGCAACCTCTTGATGCCATCTAATTCGATAGTCCTATGCAACCACTACTCACTATATCCCTACTCAGCAATAAAAACACTGAAATATTGGTTTAAAGCACCGGTACTATGGATACTGCAGGACATCTCTAGAAAGTTCAAGAAAGCTCTAAAAGATTCCTGAAAGTTCTAGAAAATTCTGAAACATTCTAATCGCTTCTGGAGAGTTCTTACAGTTCCAGAACATTCTGGAAGTTTACTCAGCACTGCATGTGAATCACGAAGATTCTAGAAAACAGAAACATTTCTAAATGTCTTGTACTGACTACACTTTTGTTGGAACAGTGGCCATTTTCTATTTACTTCAGGCATAAGGAAATAGGTAAACACACGTTAAACCCAAGGACAGAGAAAAAGTTAAATTTTGTTACATAGTGTTATCGAGGTCGAAGGTGATATGGTAATTATCGCGACAGGCCTATAATAGCCTAATATAATTTTAAACTGAATAAATGGTTTTGAATAGGATCACGGGTGAGTGATGCCGGACTAACGTGGAAGAATAGGGAACCAAGGTAGGCCTATATCATGAAAAATAATACAGTATTTATAAACGAAAATGTCCACCCTGTTTTTTATTTTGTTTTGTGGGAACGCAGAATTTTTGTTGCCGTTTTACTTGGCTGCCACTTGAAATATGCACCTCCCGAGAGAAACACAAAGGTGGCCTTAGTGACAGCTGGACAGATTGGGCAATTTGTGTAGCTGAGTTAGCAGACTTGTGAATGTACATCCTAACCCTAACCCTTGGCAAAGTGATCTCAGTCCGTAATTAGAGAATGTGCAATGGCAAACCAAAGTGTTCTGACTGTAGGTTGCAGTCACGTTCTGTACAATTTTGATCAAAATATCAGCTGGAAAATATGATGAATTATATGATCCAAATATGATTATTAAAAGCATATTAAATAACGCAAGATCAAAATCCTATAATGTGAAGACAAGCTACACACCATGACTTAGCATAGTTGTAGACAAAGAAGTGATGGCACAAGTAGTTGGGCTGTTTTCTATGGCGTCAATATAGTCAATATGGCGTCAATATAGACAAATCGCGCTCGCATAATGTTGTGTTGAGCACACACGAACAAAGTCGAGCGCGCAGAAACTTGAGTCGAGCGTGCACACAGACAAAGTCGCGCACACAGAATGTTCATTTGAACACGCATAAAGTTGTTTCGAGCGAGGGTAAGGCAAAACCATGGGCACAATGATTGCAATGTCAAGAATTGAAATAAAGTTGCACATACAACTGCTCAGATCTAAACCTCTGCTCTCTCTAAATGAATTTGCGCTTGCTCGACATGGAAACAAATGA
>JAODOY010003714.1:0-11356 GCA_025399855.1 Forbesichthys papilliferus
TGTTTGTTTCCATGTGAAATGTAGGTTTTAAAGCCCTTTGAGACTGCAATGTGATTAAGGGCTATATAAATAAAATTGACTTGACAAGTATGCACACCATCATAGGCTATTACATTGTATTTTTTTATTTAATCAAATTAATTTATCCTACCGTTAATTTCTATGATAGCTATAGCCTCCTAATCCATGGATCAAGTAAACCCGAAATCAATGAGAAAAACACATACTGGAAATGCTACATCTAGCAAGTGTAGGCTAATAGGTTACTACCTAGACGATAACTAACATTCATAAACTCTAACTCACTAACTAGCAGATAGAACAAACACAGTGACTGCCACTAACACCGCGGCAGCTAAAAACTGCGACCAGAAGTGCCATCGCCAGCTGCAGTGGCCAATATTTGAGCCAGCTACTGTAAAGGTGGGTGGGATGAGATTTTAGTGAGGTTAGTTTGGTTTAGTGATCTGTGTAATATACATGCTTATAAAGAAACTAGATGGAACACTATGTTAACATTTATATTCTTTTAATACCAGACTTATATTGGGGTTCAAATAGATTAATGAGAAACATTAACATTTGTCATTTAAAATAAAGAAATGTTGGGGTGCTTTAAAATGCCTTAAGCGGAGAAAGACACCATTGCCTAATAACTGGGTACATACTTTCCAATTCCTAAATACGCTCTACTTGGTATACAGTGCAATTATTATCATGCTTTAGCTAAAAGAGTCAATTAGTACTATACTGATTTTAAATACAAAAACGGGGTCAAAGTATATAAAGTATGTGAGTTTTGTTCATTCCATTTCAGCCTGTGTACAGCTAAAAAATACATTGTGTTTTAGAGTTCTCATGGGAACCATACAACTGTCTTAAAAGTACAGTACATCAGGATATGCTGACAGTAGCCATTTGACTTTCCAAACCTATTTATACACTTTTTCTATGATTGACACTGCTAGCTTTATGCATATATGTGTACAGACAGTGCATGACTTAAAGACAGCAGAGAACTAAAGAAATGCTAGGTAGTGCCGTGTGACTTGAAATACATATACTTCACACCTACATTTGTGTACAATGAATGTAAGAAGAATCAAGTTTACTTTTTTTGGCACACAATGTTTAATATGAAACCCTGCGCATGACTAAAATGTATCAAATGTATTTATCTACATAGACATTTTTGTGCTCTTTGATGGACAAGCAGAAATATAGAATCAGATCAGACATCAGCATCTCAAACTGCTCACATGCATCACTCAAAAGGGAATTCTAAACATAATTAGAAAACAAATACATATGCATACACATTTACATTCAAGTATGGTAACTGTTCCTTTACAATTGCTTATAATTAGACAACCAGAAAAAAATGCATTATTTCAGTTGAAGGAAACAAGGTAATTTCTCAAGTTATCTAATTTAATTGAGAGTGCTTGTGTTACATGATTGACCACAAAGTATCATTAAGTGTCACAGGCCTTCAAGGAGGAGATTATTTTGTTTTAAGGGCATGTGACTATTCATAAATCACATCTAAGACAAATGTGAGATGAAAATTATATTTCAACATACAAGTACAATAAAGTGATTAAGTTATAAAAGAAAGGGGGAAATAAATCCTATTTACAAATGTTCCTTTTTCTTTTACTATGGTGTTCGTAAAAAATATTTGCATGTGCATTTTATAAATGTACATTTCAATTTGAAGTAATCACTGCCGTGTTCAGGTAGGCACCTTTATACAAATGTGTTGTATTTATTCCCCTTCAATACTTGGGGGTTTCAAGATAGACAGGAGTAAGATACAATAAATAACAAAACCAAAACAGAAGGTAAATCTAACTAGAGTCCCTTAGGGGTGTGGAGAAAAAGTCATGGTGGGAAATCTTTTGTTTGAATGGTAGGGATTTTTTTATAGCTATATTTTGTAGTAGGCCTACGTAACCATACCATGAGACCAAGATGTATATGACATATGCAGTGTTGGGCAAGCTACACAAATCTAGTGAGCTTAGCTACCAGTTACTCTACGTTAAATTAAGCTTAACTATAAGTAACGCAACAGTTATTGCGAGGGAACGCAAATGTTATTGTGAGGGAACGCAAAACTATACCGTGGGATCAGAAAATATAGCTATAAAAAAATCCCTACCATTCAAAACATATTTCCCACCATTACTTTTTTTTCCTCTCTCCATGTGACCCCTAAGGGGCTCCGTAAATAACCATACATAAGTGAGACTTAAAAAATACAGAAGCATGTCTTGAAGAGCCACTTAAGTTTCCCGAATGTCCTGTATTGATCTAACAGGTCATCATCATAAAGGTTAGTTTAAAAGTAGTAAATGGGGGAAAAAAATTAACCAAAAACCCTTGAGATTTTGGCATTGAGACGTTTTTGCCTTTGGATCCATTGTTGTCTTTGGTTGTGACTTTAAATAAGTTCCTCCGAAATATTAACTGCTATGCGACAGGTATAAGTAACTGCCATGTGGTTATCATTGTACAAACATATGTAACCGTTCAAAAGAAAAAGTGCTTGTCTTGCTACTTGACAGGGAAAAAGGGTCAACTGAAGAAGTGTCCTCTGTACTGTACTAGGAGTGAGGTTTGCTACTCGTACAGAGTCACAGTACAGTAACAGAGGGCTGAGATGCGCCGGTCCACAGTAGTTTTGTCTGTAGAGAAGCAAAACATCACATTACATAATAATTTGTCTCAACAACCCACCCCACATTTGAGGGGTTAGAGGGTACATATTCTGCTTTATACAGACTAGCAAATCAATGGGGAGGACCACAGATTTAACCCATAATTTATCTCGGGGATGGTGGGTGGGGGGATTAATGGGTATTTGGGGAATATTATTAAGATAGATAGTTAAACTTTATTAATCCCGAGGGGATATTGCAGTGTTGCAGTAGCAAATACACACAAATTACATAACTCACAAACCGGACGTTTTTACATGAAGCTAAGATACCTTAAGTTTATGTGAGGGCACTATGGTAAAACTGCTGCAAGCTGTTTCGAGGAAAACTGACTATTTCAGACCATGCATGATAGATTTAACTGGCTGCTATGTACGCTCAGCCTCAGCAAAATGTCATAGGTGATGTAAGGCGATTGTAGCCCACTAGAAAATCGATGTCAATAAATACTAATTATTAAATAAATATTTATTAGAAAACTGATATCAATACATAATATATTATTATTATTATTATTATTATTATTATATAATAATAAAATATTATAACTAATAATATATTATTAGGGGTTCAAGCAGCAAAGCTGCTAGAACCCTATTGTAATTGTTAGTTTTTATTATTAATAGGGGTCCAAGCAGCGAAGCGACTTGGCAGAGACTCCTCTTCCTGATTTGTGTTTTGTAGCCGTGCTAGTTTCTGATTGACATAGAGTTTAAAAGGCTATATCTGTTGGTCATACAGAGTAATATGACACATATTCGGACTAAAGGACTTAAGCAAGGAGTGCTCTATCGTTGATTGGGACTTTTAGCAATGCTTGTTTCTGATTGGTTAAGATATTAAACGGCTGTAACTCGCTAACCATTTGTCATAAAGAGTTCTTAGACATGTCTCTGGACTCGGCAGAGTGTACACTCACATATTTGTGATATAGCCATCAAAATCTTTTTTCTAATCAATTTCACTGTCTTACCTTTTTTCCACAGGATTTCTATTAGGCTAGTTAATACATATAGGCTCAGTTTTTTATATTATAATGAGAGAGGATGAGCAGGACTAATCTGTTAGAATTATGTCCTGTCAGACCTCACCACCTAATGCCCTTGCAAAGACAATGATGTAAAACATGTCTATAGGGAAAATACATCTTTGACCTCTTGCGCCTTACCTCTGGTCTCTCTTCCTTCCTCCTCCGAGGTCATCCAATCAGACTGTGCTGCCTGCTTGACCCCTATCAACGCTGCTTGCAGCTTTAATTATTATTATTATTATTTTTATTCCGCCAAATTTGCAGGTTTGTGGCAGTTCTGGTCACGGCGTTTGTGCAAAATTTTGTGATAGCCAGATACGCGAAACGGACGCACATCAATTCTGGTGTCTATACACCCACCTCTCTAGCGCCACCAACAGGTCAAAGTTTGACTTTTCACACACTCATATCTCTGGCCCTGATTGGCCTACAGACACGCCGCTTGGATCAAATGATGCAGCTGCAGATGCTGAACAACTTTCCTTTAGGCCATTTTCATTTCCGCCTGACTAGATTTTCCGCCATTTTTAATTTTGTGAAAAAGCTTTAAAACGCTACTTCTACCACAAAATTAGTCCAATCTTCTCCAAAATTTGTACACGTGATCTTCAGACCAGTCCACACAAAGGTATTCAAAGGATTTTTGATTTGCCAAACCATTTGTCCGATTGAGCCAATCAAAATTGACGGCGAAGCCGCCAAACACATTATTGGCACTTGATTAGGAGTACATAGGCAAAAGCTGGAGCCAATTGGCTACTAGGGGGCGGTGTTACAGAAAACAACTTTAAATGCTTACAACTCTAAAAGGCAAAAAGAAATTTAAGCCAAACTTGGGTTCTTTCATAAGGGTAACAACTTACTGTGCTCCAATAAATATGGAGGCGCGGCTTAAAACCATGTGACCGCCACGAACCAATGAATTTCAAACAAATTTGGTATGTTGTCTAAAGTTTACAAAATTTCACGGTTGCGCCAATTGTTTCCTATTTTCTCTGAGTCCCATCTCCCATGGGGTTTATTATGCTTGGACCCCTTTATTGCTGCTTGCAGCTATATTTGTTATTATTATTATAAGGGGTCCAAGCAGCGAAGCTGCGGGAACCCTATTGTAATTGTTAGTTTTTTTTATTAGTATTATTATTTTTTTCTTTCTTTTGCCGTTTTCGCAAGTTCACAGACTTCTACTGGATACATTTTTCTGAAACTTAGCACATCCATAGAGGGCCATACCAAACCAAGAAAATCAAAGTTTGTTGTCCATAGGTTCATGCCTCTAGCTTGGGTCAAAGCTGCGATTTTTAAACGCTTATAACTCAGGCTGTGATTGGCCTAGAGACATGAAACCAGTGTCAGATGATGCATGAAGTGCTGAACAACTTTGCAAGAGGCCATTTTCATTTGCGCCTAAGTAGATTTTCCGCCATTTAGAATTTTGTGAAAAAGCTTTAAAACGCTACTCCTACCACAAAATGAGTCCAATCTTCCCCAGTACACACAAAAGTTATTGAAAGAATTTTTGATTTATTAAACTGTTTGTCTGCCACAGGCCATCAAAGTTGACGGCGAAGCCGCCAATTATGAAACGGCTTGATATCTCAGTAACCGTATGTCTGACCGCCACATCATTGGGACTTGATTAGGAGTATATATGCAAAAGCTGGAGCCAATTGACCACTAGGGGGCGCTGTTCCAGAAAACATCTTTTAATGCTCATAACTCTGAAAGTCAAAAAGATATTTCAACCAAACTTGGTTTCTGGCATGAGGGTAACAGGCTACTGTGCTCCAATAAATATGGAGGCGGGGCTTCAAACCATGTGACCGCCACGAGCCAATTAAATTCAACCATTAAAAAAAAGGCCTTAGAAATGTCTGACCCACATCAAACTTGGTCAGTATTAGGTCATATGGGTCCCCAACAACATAATAAAATTTGGGCATTTTTCGCCTGTAGGGGGGTGCTAGAGTGCGTCGTCAAATTTGAGATTTTCAAATAGCGACATCTCCGTGCTCTTTTGGGCCACAGTTATCAGAGTAGTTACAGATTGTTCAGCACCTAATGTTGAACATAATACCCTTTAAAACCTTTGAGATCTGCCATCTTGATTTTCTGCCATTTTTAAATTTTTGAAAAAGCATTAAAAGTTTTCACAGGTCACAAAATTTGTCCAACCTGCATTAAACTTGGTATACATGCTCATCAGACAAGCCCTCACAAAATGTATCCCCTGGCGTTTAGATTTTTGATTTTGTTTGTCCGTGAGAGGCAACCGAATTTGGTGGTGAAGCCACCAAACAGGAAATGGCAATCTATCTCAGCAATCGTATGTCTGAATGCCACCATAATTGATATGCATTATTGTTAAGACGTCCCTAGGAGATCTGCCGAAAATGGCGTCAATCGGCTATATGGGAACGGTATACCAGAAATATCACATTAAGTGTTAATTACTCCTAAATGCAAGCAGATACATAAACCAAACTTGGTCAGTATATGGCTTGGTAGGTCTCCAACACAGTAAAACTTTAAGGTTTCTATGCTTTTAGCAGCCACTACAGATTATTGTCAAACTTGACATTGAACTCATGGAGGCTTATTAAGCCTAATGGGCCTGTTTATTATTATTATTCCGTAATAATCATAGGTACAGCAAAATCTACTTGGTCACTTTTTTTGCAACTTGGCACACTGAAAGAGCTTTATTCCGTAACAAAGCACACCAATTTTCATGTCCATACTCCAATGTCGCTAGGCTCGTAACTTTGGCCCTGATTGACCTAGAAACATGCAACTGGTGTCAAATGATGCAGAAGCTATTGTTGAAAAACTTAGCAAGAGACCATTTTTAAATGCGCCTATTAACATTTTCCGCAATTTTGAATTTTTGGTTAAATCTAAAAAAATGATCAAAGGCCACACATTTTGTCCAATCTTCACAAAAATTGTCACACATGCTCATCAGACCAGCCCTCACAAATAATATGCCATGGCGTTTTGATTTTCTATTCCGTCTGTCCATCAGAGGCAACCGAATTTGTCGGCAAAACCGCCAAACAGGAAGTGGTGCTGTATCTCACCGACCGTACGTCCAAATGCCACTACAGCCAGTAAGCATCATTGGCATCCCTTCAGGAGGAGATACACAGAGTCTGGCTCCAACTAGCCACATGGATGTGCAATTCCAGATAATCAATTTAAATACACAAATTTCAGATATTTCAAACAAACTTGGTGCGTTTTGCACGTGTGTCTGCACCGCAGTTTGTCGAGCTATGACATCTGGTCGGCCCTGCGAGGGCACCATTGCAGCAAACCGTTTCAAGCGAATAGACAATTTTTACTGATTGCAAACAGCAATTTGATCTAAAGTTGATGCGTTGCTTGGGTTTTGCAGGTTTCTTTGCTATGAGTCCGATTTTGCAAATTTGCTATGTATTTCCTTCCCATTTGGGGCTTGTTGTCTCCTGTTTGCGTCCCGCGTGTGTCCTGTATGCTTGGACCCCTTCATTGCTGCTTGCAGCTATATTTATTATTATTTTCTTTCTTCCGCCATTTTTGCAAGTTCGCAGACTTCTACTGGCTAACTTTTTTTTAAAACTTGTCACATCGATAGAGGGCTATGCCAAACTCACAAAAGGGAATTTTGGCGTCCATGCCTCTAGTACCACCATCTGGTCAAAGTCGCAATTTTCAAACGTTTATGACTCAGGCCTGGAGACATCAAACCAGTGTCAGATGATGCACGACAACATGCTGAACAACTTTCCTAGGGGCCGTTTTATTATGCTACTAACTAGATTTTCCGCCATTTTGGATTTTGTGAAAAAAACTCTCAAATGTATCTTCGGTCGCAAATGTTGTCCGATCTTATCGAAACCTGCCATATATGATCTTCAGACCAAGCTTGACAAAACATGCTAAAAATTATTTTGATTCGCATAAATGTTTGTCTACTAAAGTTGATCAAAAAAGACGTTGATGCCGCCATTTGGGACTTGAGGTCGAATCTCAAATACCGTTTGTCCGATTAGCACCAAACTTGGTACGCATGTTCGGAAGGAAGACCAGAGGATTCCTTCCGTGTTTGGAACTAATCGGCCATAGAAGGGCGCTATACCAAAATGCCACTTATAAGGCTCATTACTCTTCAACGCAAGCAGACATTTTAACCAAACTTGTTGAGTTGCATGAGTGCAATAGGTTCTTGTACTCCAATAAATAGGGAGTCGGTATTCCATACCATGTGACCGCCACGGGCTAATCAAATTAAAGCTATCAATTAAAGCTTTTAAAAATACTTGACAGTCATGAAACCTGATTAGTATAAAGTCTTATAAGCCCCCAGTAATCAGTAAAAGTTTGGGTGAGATCGGCCATTGGGGGGCGCTACAGTGTGTCGTTAAACTTGAGATTTTCAAACAGCAATATCTTTGTGCTCACCAAAACAATCTCCCAATGTGAATGGCGGTATGGTAAACAAAATTGCCTCTTGGAATATTGTTTTCCAATTTTTTGTATTTCCGCCATATTCAACTTCCTGTTAAATCTCTCAAATTTATCACAGGTCGTAAATATTTTCCAATTTTCCTGAAACTTGGCATAGGTGATCTATACGCGAAGCACTGATTGATGGGTGACAGCAAACGCTTCTGCTACGCACACAGCTTGCAGTGACTGAAACAAGGAGAACTACCTTAATTCTGTTGTTTATCGTTTATAAAATAAAATAAATAAAAAACAAGGAGAACAACCGACAGATAGAAACTATAAATTAAGATTATACACTATAAATAAACACTAATATTTTATTAATAAATAAATAAATAAAGAGCGAAGACAACATCAGGACCTGTACCGCTGACAGAGGGAGTGCCGAGGGATTTTTGTTGGGGTTATACTGTGCTTAATCGACGTGAAATTTGGTCAGTTAGCCAAAGTGATTGCATTACATTGAGTGCTATGCTAAGATAATGCAGCTGATACGCAGCATGTCACGTACGTCATTTCATGTTATACACCGTGTTAATGTATTCATGTCAATCTTGGACTATTATTGAAAATATTATGTATTAGTTTTGAGTCACTAAAAAAATTTTGGTTAATAAAATTATTTATGGATTTGCAATGTATGTAAGCTATAGTCCAGCTATGTTGAGTGCATGGTGTCAACCCGTGCATATAGCTTTGGCTCCATTTGGTTACTGTTGCATTGTGTACAGAAATCAAGACATACGGCTGGATATATGGATGTATACTTACCTCATGTTTAACATGTAATATGTTACCATAGATTTCATTATTTTATTCTGACCGTGTGTAAACAGGTCTGGTATTTTTTTATTTTCCATTGAATGTATTACAACATGTTAGGTTACCTAGAGGGTGCTCTCTAAGTATATACTTTCACACTGTACAAATGTAATATTTACATATAAACATTTTTATTCTTTATCTTAATGACTGTGTTGTCACTGTTATTGTTTCAGTCCACTACCTCCTACCTTACCTAAATCTTCTGAAACCTAGCCTAGATAGACAAATCTATATAGTAGACATTAATATATGCTACATGATACCCACTTTTTTTTCTTCCCATAAGAATTAGGAATAGGAATTTTGTTGTTAATATTACATTATCTTTGCAATAACCCAATTACTTTAAAAAAAATCTTATTTATCAAAAAGCTGATTTGTGGGACCAAATACAATACTCACATTTGGCCACATTCTCAATGTCAGCAGGATCCTCCAGAATCTTGGAGAGGCCCTCCAGAAGCATAGCAGCTTTGTTGTAACGATAGGCTATGTCTTCCGTCTGTTGGAACATTTCATCCAGTGCTGCTGACTGGACCTGACAAATATAACACTGCACTAGTTTAGGATGCAGTTGGGAAGAGAGTGTACATTTCTACATGTTCTATTGCCACTTCTTAAATAGAGATCTTCAGCAGCCAAAAGTCTCTGGGAGAAAAAAAACAATGTTTAAATATGCTCCTCCATCAAATTCATTGTATCCAAACATTCTCAGGGAAGGGAATGTTTCTTCAAGCATTCCAAGCTTGGATAAGCGATGTAAAAATGCATACATTACAAAAAAAAAAAAAAATACTCCTCTAAAAACATATTTTAAAATCTGGCAACTCACAGTTTAAAAACCAAAACAGTATATTACCATATTGTGGCTATTTTGACTGTTTACATTTTACTTTGTGTTTTAAGCTCAATTCTATTTACTGCAAATCTTTTTATTTTTTATATTTCTGAAGCACTTTGTAATGCGTGCAATATAAACATTATTTCAATACATAATGTAGAGTTAATTCATTTCAACACATAAAACATCACTTTAGATCTTATTTAATTCTTTTGATGTTTAGTGCCTGAGCCTTACCATCTCCACAGCGTGGTTATAAATTAGCTTCTCAGCCGTGACACTATTGATCTCATCCACAAAGCGCTGCTTATCAGCGAAGAAGTGGTTGAGCTTGTCTGTCAGCAGCCGACATAGTGAAATGCAGCTCTTATAACGCTTGTTCAGATTCTTCACCACTGAGAAAAAGTATAAATGGATAGAGTGTAATACAGTATGTAAGGGCATTTACAGTTCATCCAGAAAGTATTCACAGCGCATCACTGTTTCCACATTTTGTTATTTTACAGCATTCTTCCAAAATGGATTACGATATTTTTTCCCTCAACATTTTACACACAATACCCCATAATAACAAATTGAAAAAATGTGCTTAAGATTTTTGCAAATGTATTAATGTGAATGTAAGTATTCACAGCATGTGCCATGACACTCAAAATGTAGCTCAGGCACATCCTGTTTCCACTTATTATCCTTGAGATGTTTCTACAACTCGATTGGAGTCCACCTGTAGCAAATTCAGTTAATTGGACATGATTTGGAAAGGCACACACCTGTCTATATAAGACACCACAGTTGACAGTGCATGTCAGAGCACAAACCAAACCATGAAGTCCAAGGAATTGTCTGTAGATTTCCGAGACAGGATTGTATCGAGGCACAAATCTGGGGAAGGCTACAGAAACATTTCTGCAGCACTGAAGGTCCCAATGAGTACAGTGGCCTCCATCATCCGTAAATGGAAGAAATTTGGAACCACCAAGACTCTTCCCAGAGCTGGCCGCCCAGCCAAACTGAGCGATCGAGGGATAAGTGCTTTAGTCAGGGATAGGGCTGCACAATTATTTGAATATCGATCTCGATTACGATTTTGGCTTCAACGATTAAATGAACATGATCGACTGCGATATTGATGTTTAAAATACGTGCTGTGCTCATAAAAAACTGCTATGTATCAAATCAAGCACTTCCTAGTCACCTGCCAACATCAGCCGATTTGGCTTCGCGCGCACCCTCCAACAACAGCATGTGGTTGTACAAAACTTGAAAAGTTGGAAAAATGCATTTTCCGCTTCCAGGCTCTAGACCACAGGCGTAAACGTTACCGCTGCTGGGGTCAACGTAGCGGCCGGCTGGTGAGGATAAAGGCCTTCTTGACGTGTTCCCCTGCGGTTACCTGGATTGAGTGCCAGGCGGTGCCCCGATTCTTTATTTCTCGGCGATTGCTGG
>JAODOY010003715.1:0-11355 GCA_025399855.1 Forbesichthys papilliferus
TCAACCCTCTTTATCTTACTTTTTAAGAAGGACTCTGACCTCCGGGTATTTCAACCCTCTTTATCTTACTTTTTAAGAAGGACTCTGACCTCCGGGTATTTCAACCCTCTTTATCTTACTTTTTAAGAAGGACTCTGACCTCCGGGTATTTCAACCCTCTTTATCTTACTTTTTAAGGACTCTGACCTCCAGGTATTTCAACCCTCTGTATCTTACATTTTAAGGACTCTGACCTCCAGGTATTTCAACCCCCTTTATTACCTTATTAACTAATTAATGAAAAAAATTTAAACAATTAAATGAATCAATTAATCAATCAATGATAAAGAAAAAATAAAATCTTGACACACTTTTTAGTTTGTTTATCATTTAGAAAATAAAATACAAACGCAGCACATCAAATATAACCAGACAAAATACTGTTTGCAGGTCATATTTGGTAAACAAATCCCGTACTCTGACATTATCTCTCTGTACCGGTTGGTGTACCTTTGCCATAGTTCTAGTAGATTCTCCAATGTAGCTTGCTTTTCTGCAGCCTTTTCCACATACTCCCCGTGTTGCTTCTGAAGGTTAGTCAACACTTCCGTGTGAGGGCTGCCCTCTCTGAGCCTCTTCATGGCTGAACACAGAGCCATCAACCTGGGATTCACCTGCTCCAAAGCCTGGCTCACCTCCTGACGTGAGGGTCAATGAAGACCAGGAGATCACACGCGTCCCATTGTTAGTGTAACGCTCTCACATTACTGCAGTGTATGTATTCCTGTTCAAGACACATCATCCTATTCTCTCACCATGTGTTCCTGCAGTCCTCTGTACGTCTCAGACGATGATACACAGTATTTGATTGGACGGTCTATCTTTTTTATGAGATCCCTCACTGTTTTCTTCACCTGACGACGACACATATTATATATTAAATACTTTTCAAATGGGTTGTGAAGTCAACAGGTGAGCGATTCACTTAAATGTGTGTTGTGAGTGTGATAAACCACCTGCTCCACGTTGTCGCTGTATCTTCGTTGGTGGGAGGCGCTCTGGTTGAGCTGTCCACTCAGCTCGTCCGCTCTGTACCTCAGCTCCTCCCACAGGCGTCCCATTTGGGCCAGCCGGGCGCGGCGACGCCCTACCTCGCCGGCGGTCACGAACTTGGCCAACGCCTCGCTCTTGGCCTCTAGCTGGGCCAGCGACGCCCTCCTCTCCACGAGCCCCGCCCCCACCGCCTGATGGACATGTTGGAGGAGCGAGACAAAAACATGCGGCCATGAGGTACAATAGTTAATAGACGCCAAGGCTTTGCTTCATCATCTGGGTCTTGTCCATGCATGTCTGGTTTGATCTGGTCTTAATACGCCACAGACCAAAAGGCCACAGTTCAGTCCAATTCCATTGTCTGTCATTTTGGACAGACCTTTTCCCCCTGCCAGCGGAACATTCCATTTCGAGATGATTGGTTACAAAACAGTAATGATGTTACCTAAGGGCCAAGCTTGTTCTACTTAATGATTTCTTTTTTCCCCAGAAAGGACTTTTGTCTAAATGACAGGTCAGACATATTTCAAATTAGTGCAGCCCTTTCGTGTTCCTTCAGACAAATGCAACTGTCCCCAGCCCACACCAGGTAAAACTTTCATTTTAAGATAAGAACCATTGATTCATTGACCTTTACATTTCTGTCCAGGCACATAACACACTTGTCTTGATGGGTGTGCCATACCTCTACTGTGCTCATGTGTTTGTCCAGAGGCTCTAATGAGGAAGTAGGGTTGATCTTCTCCAGCTCTTTTGCACTCTCTGTGAGCCAGAGCAAGAAGGCCTCTGATTGGCTGCTGAAACGCTCCCACCAATCACTTACCAGCTCCAACTGAACAACACTAGGAAATATGAACATTTAAAAGGTGCTATACAGTATGCAATATTTTGAACATTAACAAAGCAGAAAACAATATTCTCTATCTAAAGATAGAGTGGACCGATGGCGTCCTGAGCAGAGAATATTATATTTTCTCCCTCTGTGTGATATGTACAGTAATCTGAGCAATATTTCATCTGAGATACTGATGCTCTAGTATGACTAACTAATGGCAGACATCATATAGACCCACTTTAATATATAGTTTGTGAAATAGCAGATACACACAAGCTATGGTACACACACATATTATATAAAATATCAAAGACAATATGTATATTGTTGTTTTCATTCAAAACCACCAGATAAATTCAAGAAAATGACGTACTTCTTTTTCAGTTGATCTAGAAGTTGTGCGACTCTCTCCCTGGTGGACTGGGCTTGCTTTAGAAGACATGTCTGATTCTTAACTCCCAGTTGGACAACTGCTGCTCTCTCCATGAGGGAATCTGCTCGTTCTGTAAACCCCTCCGCCTTCATCAACACCTCCTACAATACGGTTGAAGGACTACGATTAAGACACAAAAGAACTTCAGCGCCCGTAGACTAGATTAGCATTAATAATGAACAACACACCTTGCTGTTTATTAATTGACTGTTCAGGCTCTCTAGGCTGCTGAAGAGAAGTTCTTTGGGCAGCCCACTGCTAGCACTGGTGAGAAACCTCAAGATGGCGCCCTGCTCGGCTTCAAAATCCTGCCAAGCACTCAAAACCTCCTGGGGATAATGAAGTAAAAAAAAACACAATGTATGATACACACACACACACACACACACACACACATTAATGTTAACACCTGCGCTCTGAATATAGAGGGATCCATTACTACAGTATGTGTTGAAGGAAATGCACATACAATATAAAGTCAGTGCTAATAAGCGCAGGCAACAGTCCACATACCAGTGTATCCCAATTATCCAGCCATTGACTGTGACACCTGTGGCCAGTGCAATGTCGTAATATAAAAACAACACTTCAGAGTCGTGAGGGAAGAGGGGGGAGGCACCTGCAGGTTTTGCTCCTGTGTGCCCATTTTCTGGTCCACGTCCTTGAAAGCTCCCTCCAGTTCCCAAATCTCCTGGCTAAGTTCCTCCCCATCGTGGAGCTGGCAACAGTGGGAAACCAGACGCTCCGCCTCCTTTCTGTGCGTATGCAAGCGCTTCAGATGTTGCTGCAGAGTAGACAGCAAGACGTACGACGCCGTTAACTGCACGGGGTCACGTTCTACGCACGTCCATTTGCTTTGGATTGGAAACATAGCAGAAACCTGGTTAATGAGATGCAGCTGCTTAGCCTCTTCTAGGTTATCAGCCTCCAGTATTTGGTTGATCTGCTCCTCGACCTCTGTCTGCGCCCTGAGGAGCTGCTCTAGAGCACTGTGCACCTCCTCTTTCAGCTCCTCACCTTGGACCACAGCTGGGCCCTCCTCACTCCACTGGCAAGGACAAAAGACAAGAGCATGGTTTGGATTCACATCTGCAGAAGCAAGCTGTTCAATTTGAAAAAGGTATATTTCGGCCACAATTGCCACAATTGAGATAGCCCATTATAGTCCAATCAAACAGTGGCGGTATGAAATGAACTGTGGAAATACAGGTACAGTATGTAGTTCCTTTCAGCCAACACTAATTCTGGCAATTTGGTATCATGCTTGGTATTATACTCACGAGATCAAGTTATAATGGCTTTCATTTTATTTTGCCATAAGTATCAGTGTGGAGCCCTCAATGCAAAAGTGTTTTTCACTCGTTTAGAGCATAATCGATCCAATCAGCGGCTAGATAAAGTTTACAAGGTAATGTCGTATATTTTTGGTTTCCACCAGATTGATTTTAAACACTCTGATTGGGTGAGATAAAGGTAAGAAATGCATACATGCACGGACATCTGAAATGTATTCGCACTGCCTTTATGACGCACACATTTGAACTGAGGGGTTCCACCAGACTGATACTCGCGGCGAAGTCAAACTGTAGCGTGTAGGATCACGACGGTATCACAAGGCTGTTATATTATGTTCTCACCTGGCAGAGGGAAAACTCGAGGCTCCTCAGATCTGTGGTAAGTTTGTCTAGGGCTGCCTTTTGCCTTTGGACCTCCAGGTCAGAGCTAACTTCAGACAGCACCGCCAGACGGCCCTCGAGCCACGATAAGCTCTCCTCACGACCCTTCACTGCCTCCTGGAGTGCCTGGAACGGTTCACATCTGTGAGTGAGGCTTACGAATATAAAAGGAGCGCAGTTATTGATGTTTTTCCCCCGGAAACTTCAAACAACGTGAAGGCTCACCTGAACTCTGGCACCCAGTCTGTGAGCAGGGTCTCTGGCCGACTCCCTCAAAAGCCTCAGCTGCCGTCTCTGAGACGATAGCCAATCGGAGAGCTCACAAAATCTTTGAAAACAAAGCAATTCATGTGAAGATACAATATGGTTCCTCCGACAACAAAAAAGCATTTCAGGGAAATCACATTGCGTGGATTGATACCAGATTGAAACAGATTTGACACATTTGATTCAATAACTATCTATACTATCTATTGTATCTATTACAATGTATGTTATCGTGACCATGCAGTGACCCTGAAAACTTAATTATAAAACAATAATAAGGATAAACAAAACATTTGTTATGAATTAGGTATAAACAAAATGGAGGTCAGGTATTTCCTCACCTCTCGTTCCACCCGCTCCACTTATCCGTGTGTTGCTGCAGTTTGAGGTGGGCGGCCTCTATTTGCTCTGCCACCTCGGCCACGGCCCTGATCGTGGACTCTAACGCTCTGTGGGCCGGGTCGTTGTCCGGCAGCCTCTGACACACGTCCTCCATGTTACCAATCCTCTCCTCACACTCGGCCAGAGGGCTGCCTTCTCTAAAGAACACCTTGGGGAAGCAGAAGACACTGGGGAATTAGCTTTACTCCTCCGGGAGCGTTCAGTCTCACGTCTATCAGAGACAACTCCTCCCCCTCTCCTCCACGTACCCGGTGCTCTTTGACCACTCCTTCACTGGTCCAGCTGCTGGAAAGGCTTTGCATCTCCCTGTCCAGCTCCGCCCTGCAGTCTTGAAGGATGACCTCCACCCGGCCTCTCTCCACCTCCACCTTCAGGCGGAGCAAGTGACAGGGCACCTCCGCCTGGATGTCCTGCAGGCAGACGGAGAGAGCGCAGGAGGGACCGGTTCAGCCTTAAATAGCGGTGGTTACGGTTTACGCTAACTAGTTAGCTGCTAATTGGATGGACACCGGAGGAAACAGGGCCAGAGGTCTCCTTATTAAACTAATTAAGTATCGACTTATTGAAGGGAGGGATAAAGCAAGGTGACCTCTAACCTTCCAATGTTTGTGGAGGCTGCGGACGGTCTCCTGTAGCGTCTGCTGTGCCTCCTCTGGGAGTATATCCGTCAGCTCGTCGCATGCCTTTAAAAACACGCTCAGGACTCGCTGGTCAAGTTGACTGAAGTAATCCTGGCAGAAAGAAGATCACCGGGGTTAAGACCGAAACCTTTTCTAACCTTATTCCATTTAGAAGTCGTAGTAGGGTGGTTCACACTTTTGATTGGCATAGACCAACGTCTATATTCGGATGGACGCAGAGATGGAACACTGTGAAAACACCACCGATGGAAAACTTCAGTGTTCCTGAAGTTCCTCCATTTCATGCCCAGAGCGCACAGCTTAAGATCTTAGATGAAGCTAAATCAAAAAAATGTGAAATACTATACAGTAAACATACTAGAAAGCATTACTATATTTTAATCAAAGTTTGATGTCAGACCATGAATGACAACAAAACCCCAATTGTTGTTTTATTAAAACGCAAGGAGTATGAGTCCTCTCCACATCTTCCTTTAAAGAGCAGGTAGGCTCACCACAGTGAGCTGCTGAGTGTATGTGTGGTTCTGAAGGTGCTACCACAACCGTCATGCTACCTTTAAGAGTAGGTGTCATTCGCTGGGGCCTTACCGTGTGTCTCTTCAGGAGCTCCTCAGGGTCTCCAGTATCTCTCAGGCAGCCCTGAGCTGTCCTCAACACCCTTTCCAGCTCCTGTCTAGACTCCTCAAACCTCCTCCTCAGGCAGTTGTTGGCCTCCTCTTGCCTCCTCCACTCACCCACCTCCTTCACCATCGCCTGGGAGACAGACAGGGTCTCATGGGTTATGCACTATAATTGTATAACATAATAGTCTTTCATTAGGTGAGTGAATGAATAATGGAACAGGTACAGTAAGCCTAGCCTGCACCCACTCCTGGGTATATGGGTGTAATGTGATTCATATTAACAAGCACTGGTGTACCAACACACCAGTGTCTGTATGTGTATCTGCACAGTGCATACAATATGTGCAGTATATACCTGTGCTGAAGCCTGGATCTCAGCCACTCGCTTCTGCAGTATAGAAGGGTCAACGTTTCGCAGCACCTTGCTGGCGGACAGCGCCCTCTGCAGGGCGTGGTGGTTCCTCTCGATCACTGACAGACAGCGCTTGCAGCTCTGCTGCTGACTCAGCAAGTCCTGACAGGGAAAGCATTGTTGTTGTCTAACTCCTTGTCTAACCTGATTGCTGGTAATTGTACACACATTTTACACACACTACTACATTAACTTGCACATTTGTTACATTTAAAGGTATAGTAAAAGGCAGGGTCAGTCATTCTTGCTATCTTCGAAGTCAAATCAAAACAGTATCCCTCCGCAGCACCGCCTCACACATAGGAATTCATTGTGAAGCAAAACGTAGTGCCATGGCTTTGTTGATGTGAGCAGTGTCCGCAACTTTATTTATGTTCCTATTTACAGAGCCAGGGCTGTGTAGAAGTATCGGATAATCTTTTCAACATGCACAGAGAACGGTAAGGCGAAATGCCAGGAGATATTTCTTAGGGATGTGCGCGATTAGTCGGTTAAGTGGTAAAACGCTGGGACCATCGCTAGTCGGCACCATAAATACTAGTCAGTTAAATGTATTATTTTATTATATTATTTATTTTTTGAAAGTATTGGCTTAGTTAGTCTCTCCTGCCTCCGCCTGCACATGACACACGCAAAACAGTCTGTTAACGCTACGAGTGGAGTTGGTAGCGCTTCATTTTCCATGCCTTCTTGGTTCCTAGTAGCGAGGGATCGGGGACAACTCTTAAAGTAGAAAACGTTGATGTTGCCACAAGCTCCGCTCGCAGAAGACGACTAAGAGGTGTAATTTTCAGCACAGCGTCATGCATTATCCAAACTAATCTGGATTCACAACCTCTCTGCTTTCGATTTAACCTTACAGTACAACTGCATTTAATATAAATATAAAATATAATATATATTAATATAAAAAAAATGGGTTCCTGACTGTTTGTTCACCTCTGTTTAAGTTAGGCTAAATAGCATTTTGCTAGCATTAGCAAATGCTTTTCAGCACAGCCAATGCAGCATACAGATCAGTCATACAGAATCAATAATTATATAATATAAAGAGTTTAATAACGCACTCGTCTTGCTGCCTTTTAATAACGGAGCTGTATTGGCACTCTGCCACTGTTGTGCCATAGGCTACTGTAACTGCATTTCAAAGATGAAGCGGTCGGATTATTATTGTTTAAATGAGGCGAAAGGGAAAGTTCAAACGTGAACTCCACCCACTGAGACAAAACTGCAGGTAGGGATAGACCTGCAACATGTACACATGCTGACAATGATAAGGCTGATTGAGATCAATTTGGATGGTTTTCTGAGTGTTTATTTGTGTGTGTTATTTTTAGACTAGTCGACTAGTCTATTTTTTTTATTTCGTTTAACCGACGGCACAATTTGTCACTAGGAACATCCCTAATATTTCTTTAATTTGACAAAAAGTGTATTAGCTTAGCAATTAGCTTGCAATAGCATGTCTTATATACTTGTTTGTAATGTGATCCCACCTGGAATGGGCCATTTAAATGACATGTCAGTAGCTTTCACTCAGCCATGCGTCTTCATATATATGCATGCTATCTAACCTGCCACTTTTGTCTGTACTGGGCCAATGTGTCTGGCTCTCCGGATACAGACGTGATGCGGTTGGCTCTGTCCAGAGCCTGGTAGAACCCTGTGATGTGCTTCTCCAACTCCTCCAGCAGAGGCAGCAGGCCGTGGCACTCTCTCACCAGGGCCGGACAGCGCTCCCGCACCTGCAAAAACCACATAGGGACCTAACCTGCTGGAACTACATCGGTGTTCCGTATATGAATATATGACGGGGCTTGAGCAGCACCATCTCCGCGTTGCGTACCTTCGATGGACCTACCTTGCTCAGTTGACCTTTGGCCGTTGCCATGTTTGCCAGGACCCTGGCGCCTTCGTCCTGCGACGCGTCCTTGGCGATGAGCTGAGCACTGCGGGTAGCCAGCTTATACTGCGTCTCCATGGCAACCACCTTTTTCTTGACGTTCTGAGAGTGAGGTGCAAGGGAAGAAGCTAAATGTCACGTTAAGCTTACATCATAAAGGCTGCGCTGTTGGAGAGCCCCTGTCAGAATACAGGCTTTCCGTTTGATGCTACAAAACCGCCGTGGCGTAATTCGGTTCCGCTGCAGCTCCTGTCTACCAACACAGGTGTTTTGAGTTAACGTGGCTGATTAAACCTCTTACACAGGACAGACCATGCTTGATTGGCACGTCCCCTGACTCTGCTGCGGTACTTGCTGGCAGTTTAGTTGCACCTGCAGATCTAGTCCAGACAATGTGCGGCGCTCACCTCCACATCTTGCAGGAAGTCCCTAACATCGAGGAAGGACAGCTGCACAGGGGCACTGAGCTTGGCCTCTGCTGTGTCCAGCAGCTCCTTCAGGGCCGACACAGCCTTCACATGGTCCGTCCTCCACTTATCCACCTCGTCAGCATGCACATACTACACAAAGAGAAGAGCCCTCAGTACAACAGCCTACAGTAAATTAGTGGTTTGGGCCAAGACCCTAGCCTGGCTCCGCCCGACTATTGCTCTGAGATTTATAGTCTGGAAACCCTGTTCACATTAGTGATTTCACAGCCACACTGCTGGCGGCCCAATCAGGGTGGGTTAGTGTGATGACATTGAAGTGTTTCGAAATGGTCTAAGAGCTACTGTAGATGAGGGGATCAAAAGAGTTGTAGCTACGCCAATTGGTTAAATACTGTCCAATAGTTTCACAATTGACAAGAGATCTATGCCATGTAATTAGTTAATTTATCTGTTTTACTTGTTTGACTTTAAGAAGTGGGCTAAAGAGTTAATTCATCATCAGTTAGTTCATTCATCTGTTTTACTTGTTTGACTTTGAGGAAGAGCTCCCTCCATCGGCCATTGAGGAGGAGCAGCTGTTGCTTCAGCTCCAGGGACACGGACTCATCACACGTCTCTATCAGGAAGTTCCCGGCATCGTTCATGACTGCATGCTCATCCATCCAGTGGTGGAGATTACGAAAAAACTCCTGGATGGAGAGAAGGAAGGAAGGAAGGAAAAAAAGGAAGGAATGAAGGAATGAAGGAAGGAAGGAAGGAAGGAAGAAAGGAAAGAAAGCACGAAAGCAGACACAAAGAAAGGAAGGAACCGAGGAAGAAAGACAGGCAGACAGACAGGCAGACATAATTGGGGTAATTAGCTGTCTATTCCTCAGTGGTTTTACTTATGAGAAATAAATCAGGGGATTGTGGTAACCACGGAAACGTGACAAGCTAAATGCCCTCAGTGGTGCGTTTAAGTTAAGGGGATCATTTGATAGTCGACTAGTCGGGCTTAATTTAGTTTCACATACAATAAGGTGCTCAGGATTGAGCCTACATGTGTTCACTGCGGCTCTGTCAGTTTGGAATCCAATGGTGCAGAGCCATTTATAAGAGAGAGTTGCGACAACTCCATTCACTCCAATGGTGGGTCATCAATCCTCAAAACAGTTCCCGTAACTTAGCCGCAAATAGTAAAAGTTCCCCATAAATTATATTGCTATGTAAATCAATGCATTTATTGACTACTAATTACCAAAAATTGCTTCTGTATCTGTATGTATCCATTCAAATAGCCCACACAGCACTTCCTGGAGTTTTTTTAGTCTCCATGAACCACATTTTCCAACTGCCATTGGCGCAACTCTCTCTTGGCTACACTGCCACGGTAACAGAGGGAGCGCTCTTACCCGCTTGGAGCCTTCAGGCTGGGTCAGCGCTGTCTCGGAGTCCTCCAGCCAGGCCTGTAAGGAGGCCACGGTGGAGCCGTACTTCTCCCAGTTGGACAGCACCTCCTCCAGCATGCTCCTCACGCTGCGCACCTCCACCGACAGACTCCTCCACTGGGTCACCACCTCCCGCATGAACCTCCTCACGCCGGCCTCGCCCTCATCCGCTGTACACACGGGAGACTATTCGTAATAACTACAATAACTAGTAGCCTGTTATAGCTAGCGTGTGGTGTTAACATAATGTAACACATTAGCATGCAGAAACCCCCGAAATAGAAATGGACAGAAAACGGTTGGGGGAGACCGATGAGGGAGAGCAATCTTTTTTTTATGTAGTCCTATTAGGGCAAACTACAGTACTTAGCATTATCTTACGAATGCAACAATCTGGGGAGTCTAGTGAGAATATGACGTACCCCGTACCAACACACACACACACACACACACACACACACACACTTTGTTATAACCCAAACGCAGAGGGGCTTGTGAGAGAACAGACCAAAAGATGGGCTGCAATCTTCCCAATCAGAGCCCAGGGCACAGGCTACCAGCTGAGATTATGGAAGCTTCATTTTCGGGGTCGACCAATCAAGACACAGATCTCCTGATTTCCACCACACCTCGCTACCCTTCTCTCTGCATACCCTAAAGCAGTGCAGCCCTGGAACTTAATGAAACCAACAAGCTAGCGCGGTTAGCGCCCAGAGACGGCAAAAGTAGAGCAGCCGCTAGCTAGCAAATGGGGTCGTATTCCCCACTGAGAGCAGGGAGTAGAGGAACCTCATTTAGCTATAGCCTGGAGACCTCCCTACTACCGACCGGTAGAAAAGACAGGGGGTGATCGGAGTTGCTGGAGGAGAAAACCTGATTAGTTATTGAGTTGTTGATGGAAATTATTGAAGGTGAGATATAATGACGAGGTATTCAGAGCCCTTAATGATGTGTCTGGTAGCCCACATTGTGCCCTGGCAGAGAAGCACTTATTTGCACAAAAAAAGGCTAATAGCTCTTAGAGAAACACATGATGATTATTGAACTTTTGGAAGCCACTGAAAGCTGAATTTAGTTTCTTTTGTCTCTGTGTTCATGTGATGCAATGTATAATAATGTGCTGTGTATTGTGCTGTATAGTCAGTGTGTAAATGCAATGTCCCCGCTTGGGTCACACTGTAATGTTTTTACCAGGTAAAAAAAAAAAAAAAGAGGTTAATTCATATAAATAAAAATATACAAAATAATATAATAATAATAATAATAATAATAA
>JAODOY010003716.1:0-11355 GCA_025399855.1 Forbesichthys papilliferus
AACCTTTGTGATTTTAAAATATCGAAATTAATATCGATATTGCAATTTTCATGATCAATATCGCAATATCACATTTGCTCAATATCGTGCACCCCTACTTACTACCTATGCGTTCACACCAGCCCTGAAACAATGATTACCCTAGTGCCTAATGGAACAAAAGACAGCAAGGAGAGGAGAGGAGAAGAACTCAGTGTGACACAGCATTCAATGTCCTTTCAAAGAGCCACTAATCTCAGACCTCCCTTTCTGTGTTCGTCTTGCCGCTTGCTTGATATTAGCTTTTGTGTGTGCGAGACAGAGGGCAATTCAAGGACGCGATGTGAATGCATGGATATTGTTCCCTGCTCCTTTTAGACACCACGAAGATCGTGATCCTATCTTTATTCTGCCTTTTATTATTTCCACGTTGGCAGCATATGTAATTCTTTACTACACAATGTCCAAAACCCCAAACTGACAATACTTTTGAACCTTACAAGTGAGATTCGTTTGTATGCAATTCAATAGATCATCTGATCATTGAAATACCTGCTGTTCAGCCTGGATGTCAGTTACATTACTCCTCGGAAGGGTAGTTTTGCAAACAGGCCTCTGTGTGACTGTGTCAATGTACTGTACACTATGTATGTGAATTTCAGTTATTGTATCACTTGATATGCTATGCTAAAAGTGACAATACATGAAATAACACTGGGAGACTATTTCCAAGTATGCAAATATGTTTAAGAGGGACGAAAACAAAAATTGAACTAGACAGCACAATCTACAGGTAGAAAACCAATTATTGTCACTCATCTGGTAAAGTGCAAGTGATTATGTTTAATAATATACATAATAGAGGATTAGTGGTATTTATTGTGTATACGCTGCTATGAAGAGAAATACTGAATTATAATTCAATCATTTAAATAAAATATAGAATTAAGGAACTGGCATGCGGCTAATGTATTTTTGTTATTAATCAGAATAATTGAATTTGGAATTTTGCACGGCGCTATAACGCGGTTGAGGAACGTGCCTTTAACAGCACAAGAACCGTGATTTTCACTGTTCACTTTCATCTTTCCGTCTTTTAGAGCATCTCTTCATCACCCTCGTCACAACAGATGTTCTCTAGATGTGCCATGATTTTCTCCCCTCCTTCTTAATTACCGCCATTAATTAGCAGACGGTACCCACACACACACACACACACACACACACACACACGTCTGCACAGAGACAAATTGAATATATTTTCATGTCGTTATAATACCCGTGATGTGGCTCGAGTACGGATGAATGGAGAAATGTTTTCAAGGAGGCGCTCAATTCGAGGTAATAACTCCCCTTTCTCTTCACCTGACCTTCCGTCCACACTTCAGTGCAGAGGAGAGCGAGGAGGCATGAAAGAGCTCAGCAGAAATCCTCCATGGGAGCAGGGAGTATGCATAATACAAGTGCTCTATGGTGCAACATTCAACGTTGATTTGAAAACTTATTATTCTGCCCTTCTTGTTCTTTTGTTGGTTTTTCTCCGAGCTTGTGAGAGGAAAGAGCACGCAAACACACACACACACACGCGCGCGCATGGACACACACGCACACGCGCACACACATACGCGCGCACGACACAACATTGACTTTGATCCATTAGTCAACACTGTCTTCCATCTGTACCTTCTTTGTGTTCAGTCAATATGTTGTCCCGAAGTTAGAGGCTTATACTTAACTCGTTAAGTGTCAGTTTAATTATTTAGCTGTCATTTGACGCTTTCATAAGCGAAATGATTGTCACGAAAGGCTTCTTTTTCATTTCTTGCAACAAAGTCTCTCTGTGTGATGAGATAAGACATTGTGTTGGTTGTGAATACGCTGTATGATTGATTGTAATTACATTCTAGAGAAGAATAGAAGTAGGAGAGCTATTTGTTGTGTATATAAAAAAGGAACCAAATTGAGGTTAACATGGTGACCAAGTGAATTATTCCATCTTGAACTTAGCGTGTGGAGTTTAATATCAATTTAACCTTGTTATTTGACCAGAGCATTACAAAAAATCCACACAAATGTTACATGTAAAGTGTCATTCAATGTAAATTATATTTATTGCATCCATTACATTGACAAATACCTATTTCCTGACATATGTTCACCCCGTGCAATTATGTTTAATGTTAGTTCTACTGAGTCTGGACGGTTGCCAAGGCAAATCGGATTAGAGCTCCCAATGTTGTGTCAAGTGTTATATTATCCCTGGGCTCTAGGCATAATGTGATTACTTGGCGATGCCCTTTGTTCAGCAGGCTGTTATCGGAATGCTGTGTCCGTGAGTTCATTAACATTATGAGTTAGACACAATGACACTGTTGCATCGGGCTGTTAATATGGGAGCTGTTGCTGTTATATTTAATCACCACAGGCAGCTACACTGACGGAGTCACAAAGTTTGTAACTTACAGTTTCTATGATTTGCGAGAGGTTTGCGGCGGTTGTTGCTGGCATGTCTTAACCCTCGATGCCTGAATGTATTTCCAATAGTAGAAAAAAATTAATTATGTGTGTTTTTGCTTTCAAGGTGATGCTGAATTAATTTGTTTATTTTTATATAGCACATAGAATATATATACATTTAGGTATGATCCAAATTAGTGACACATGGTGTATTAGCGACAAACAGAAATCGTCAAATAACGTAAAAAATATTAGTCACATGAGGTTTATTCCAAAATTGTTAGCTGTAGATGCAAACAATAAGCTGCAATATTTAGGTTAGGGTTTTGTTGCGTGGAGAGAGTGGTTTTGGAGCCAATGAGCAGGACCTCTGTCTTGCTGCTGTTAAGTTTAAGGGCGTTTAGTATCATCCGATTTTGGATGTCCTGAAGGCAGTTGGTGAAAGAGATGGGGGGCAGTATTGAGGTGGGTTTGGTAGAGATGTAGAGCTGGGTGTCGTCAGCGTAGCAGTGGAAGTCAACATTGTGGTGTCTCATGATCACGCCCAAGAGTAGGAGGTATATGATGAACAGCAGAGGACCCAGGACCGCATAGTCCTGGGTGTTACGGCTGCAATTTTCAGTGACGAGAGATGAATTAATTGTGTCAGTGAGCAGGCGAGATATGGAGGGAATGCATGTTTTGATGAGACTAGTGGTCATGGGATCGAGTTGGCAGGTAGAATATTTCAGTAATGGAATTGTCAGTGGCCAGGGTGAAGTCAGAGAGGCAGGAGGTAAAGGTGGAGTCAATTGATGTGTTCATCCAGGATGGGTTCTCAGCAGGGGTGGAGGGTGGTTGTAGGTGTAGGTGAATCTTAAAAAAATTTTCATTGAAAAAGTCCAGAAATTAATTGCATAATTCAGGCATGGAGTTGGCGTTGGCGTTATCGAGAGGTTGGAGTAAATTTTTAACTCTTGAAAAAAGAATTTTGGGGTTTTTATCAGATTTGATGATGTCAGTAGTAGGTAGATCTGGCTGTTGAAAGCGCAGTTTTGTATTTTGAGAAGTGATCCATGTAAGCTTGTGAGTCAACTTCTTCTCCAGGACTTTTGTAGCCTTCAGCTGCCGTAGCTCAGGGGTGCTCCAGGGGGCAGTGTGGGTGAAGGAGACTGAGCTGGTTTTGAGGGGAGCGAGGGTATCCAGAGAGAAGGAAAGGCAGTCATTGTAGTGAGTGGTGAGGTCCAGGGGGGACAGAGAAGTGGGACAGGGGTACGTGTCATTCACGCTCATGAGTTCAGTGGGATTCATGTTTACGTTTCTAAATTTGATGGAGCGGTTGGGTTGTTGCTTTGTTGAAATAAACGAAAAAATGAAGATAGCAACTGTAAATCTCTAAAAATAGCTAACGTAACTTCATAAAATAAAATAAAAATACTATGGACAAGTCGAATTCTTAAAGATATATAACACAAAAGGAGAAGCGGCTGCCAAGTGCGCCGGGCGTTCCCTCCTTCAGTCAGCCATGTTCTGATATGGTGACTGATGCTGTACAATATATATTCTATTGTTAAAGCGAGATTATGTCAGTTGGCCTGCTTTGTGTCCGAACTGTCTACATCATGGCCCATTCTCAATGTCAAACTGTAATGCCTGTCCTGTTTGAGCGGGAAACTGCTCAGCGTGAAACTGCTCAGCGACAAAGGAAACAATGACAAGGCATCCATCAATGTCAAAGCCTAGGATATGAATGTGGCTGGTGTGGACACGAGAAGATGTTCTGTATTTGAGCCTATGCTGCTTGATGCACAGGTGTGATTGTAGCCAGAAGGAATCGCGTGTTATAGTGCGTAAACCTCACTCTCCGACCTTTTTAAAGTGGCCCTATATGATATTCCACCACTAGATGTCACACTACGCACACTAGCATCTCAAAACAAAACAAATGCTTCTGGGGCCACACGCACGCATGTGCGCACACACACACATACACACACACTAAGAACAGAGGAGCTTGAATTACAACAACACACCGGGAGTGTAATTGCTCGATTATATCTTTAAATAGAAAATAGTTGTTTGCTGCTACACTGGACCTACTGGACCTTTAAAAAAACATTGTCTTAGCTTCCTTGCTAACGTGCCTGACGCTAATGTTTAAAATATCGTATATCTGACCTTTAAAAAGATTTGCTCCTTGCTAGCACCTGCTTCCTACTGGGCGTCGACTTCTGGTTAATTTTGAAACTATTAGACAGCGTTTAACAAATAGGCGTTGGAACAATGGTTTTGATCGCCTCATCTAGCTCCACCACCATTTTATAAGCATGCTCGACTTCAACGTCTTATCACTACCCCACCCTGATTGGGTTGCCAGCAGGGTGGCTGTGAAAACACTGAGGAGAACAAGCTTTCCAGACTATAACCTCAGTGAAAGAAATTGAGCTGAGAGCAATAGTCGGGTGTAGCCAGGCTAGAACACCGTACACTGGCCTGACCGTGTCAAGGAGAAGTCACTGAAGAAGAGCTCAGTCTTTGCCCCCAGAGTGCAGAACAAAAGCGCAGAGTTCAGTAGTTTCAGTGGTTCCTCTCTGCCATGCACAGTACTGCAGCCCCCTTGTGGTATGCTGTAGGAATTCCTCTCCAATGTTGTTGGGATGAAATACACTGCAGTTGATACTATCTGTAGGGAGAAGCACATTAAACCCTATCCGCCTTCCCCCTTTATGGCCTAAATAAAGATACCTGTTACAGTGGTTGTAACTTTTCTCCCTGTAGACATGCTCTCAGTGGAGGAGACAGGTTGACAATTATTGTGCTTATCTTAAGTGCACTGGTACTCTGGCCAATTTACACCAGCATCTGCTGTTCCTTATTACTGTACATGCTGTAGTGCTGTAGTGACCCACTGCCCTGCTTGTCTCCCTGCTCCAACACACCTGATTCAAATGAATGGCTCGTTATTATTCTCTGCAGAAATGACCCATTCATGATGTGGCGGAGAGAGATTATTTATTAAGTCTACACTAAAGACTAAATGTCAACAGACACACTGTATCTATCGTACTGTAATATGTGCTACTGTATAGCTTCATGCCTAATCCCCAGCTGTGTATATCTCAAAGGGTATGTCACTCGCACATTTCTTTCAAAATCAAATTCACCCAAAACATTTTGTGAGGCATCTGGGTTTGCAGGATCACACTCATGCGGAAATCCATCTTGCCAGCTAAATTGGGTGCCAGCGGCGCGGTCCAATCAGCGTCCAATGAGGAGGTACTGGCATCTTAAGGCCAAAGTAAACTTTCCACGTCCGCAGACGTAACTATCATCATGCATACAGTCCATGTCAGTCCGCATACCACCTAAATGTTCTGTTCACGCGGACATGTGCATGTTGACTACACATGTACGACAGGCTGAAGCCCACTGCATACGGCAATGGATGTCCTACTAAGCTCACAAATGAGTGTTCTAAGTGTAAAACATTGATTTCCAGCAAGTCTCTTGGTTACACTAATATTGTTCACGGGAAACAATGTGTGCACATATAAATTGTATTTTTGTAATATTGCTAATTCCAAACCACATTTTTTGTATACAGAAATAGCCAAACTATTCTTTGAACTGCCCGAGCGCTCGTCCACATTGCGCAAGGCCACGCATTTGGTAGTATACCCAAGCCTTTAGGGTGGGGGCAGCGTGACGGTATCCCATGATAGACAGATGGTTCATCCAATCACATGCCAACCAGTGCCTGCCCTTCTCCAAGCACTTTCCAAGGACGGCTGCCCAGATGGGTAACAAACCATCTGGGCAGACTACCCGATATTTCTATCAGTCTTTACCGTCTGCCAATAAAATAACTTAACTGCATTATTTTACTTTTTTCCCCAGGTGATGAATGTGAACCTATTGGAGGGGGACAGAGTAACGTTGGAGGACCTAGGCAATGGACAGAACACCGTGCTGGCCAACGAGTCTATTCTGATGAGGGGTTTGGTCGTTCGAAGCCACAGCAACCAGATCACCATCCACCTGAGCAGCAGAAGTATGCAGGCTGGATCAGTCCTTCTGCGCTACCAAGGTAAGCTGACATCTACCACAAATAAAATAATACATTTTAGTGTAAGTGTAAATTGTCACCTTAAATGGTAAATACATTAACGTATTTACAATGTAATAACATATATAACATATTACATAGTATTTCATATAACTACTATTTTATTACATGGTAAATAATGCTGACTTTTGGCCATTAAAGTTGTGCGACAATGTGCTTTTAGATTTTTTGATAAACAAAAGTTAGGCTTTCTGTTTGACAGTTAGGGTGGTTAAAAATAGATTTATTGACACTGATGATTTAGCAAAACTCCTGCCAGGGTGAAGATATTATAAAACGCACATGCAGGTAAAGGTACAGGTAAAACAACATTTTTGGCTTTTAACCTCTGCTTGTGGACCGGCCTCTTGTTTGATGTGCGCTGTTCTGTCAGAGAGAATATCATTTAAGAGATGTTCCAACAGACGGCACTTCCACATTACATTTTTTAAAGGAGTGGGGGCAACTTTTATTTAATTATTTTAGCCTCTTTTTCCTCTCTGACACATTTTAAGACAAGTCCACACCAAACCTGTAATCCAAAACACCATATACTACAACACACTGCACTCTCACTTAGAAAGCATTTTAGCAAAAGAAACCATCACTTCTAGCATGTGTTTCCACGTGACAACAGAATACTTGATAACCGGTATTTGTAAGAATCCCTCCAGGTAGCTTACATGCATTACATAAATCATCTCTAACCCCTTGCATTAGAGCATAAACCATATACTGTAGTCCAGGGGTTTCCAAACGTTTATACGTCAAGGCCCCCCAAATAGCATCTTCTAGCTACTAGCTACTGTTTTTTTTTCTAAAGCTTTATAAGCAATGTTTCAGTTGAGTTTAACAACATGAGCACATACAATTAATAACAGATCAACACTGACTAATTGTGATTGATAGTTTTCCTGGCAGGCAATTAGAAAGGGGCATGGTATACGTTTTTTTTTTTCTGAATTTTGTTTCATAATATAAATACTTATCTAGAATAATTTTAAATTAGAAATATATAGACATATTTCTTTCTCATTATCCCCCCAATTTGCTGAGGGCCCTCATGATGATCTCCGGCCACCCCCACTTTGAAAACCATTGCTGTAGTCTATTCAGTGGTCTCTGTATTAATAGCGTATATTTAGCTTTAATTCAAAGTTTTTAAAAGCTAATTTTAGCATTAGCCAATTACTTCATTTAGCTCTGTGTAAATTGTTTGATAGAGCTCAAAAACCTCTTTGATTTTATGAAAAGTGTTCTTATCTTACTGTAAAATCCGTAGCCATGCCGACATATATTCCATGACCTTGTACGTCCCTAAAACCCTGTCCTCCTCAAGACCAGACTTACTCCCAGGGTGGTAAAACCGGCTCTATGGCGCTTAAGTTGGCTCTAGGATGCTAAAGTTGTCCCAAGTCGGCTCTAGGGCACTAAAGTTAAGTTAAATCCGCTCCTGGATGCTATAGTTGGTTAAAGTCGGTTCCAGGGTCAGCCGGTGTCAAGCCTCTTTCCGCCATCACCCGGCTAGTTGGCTTAAGTGGGCTCCAGGGCACTAAGTCAGCTCCAAGCAGCTTAGGTTAGCTTACGTCGGCTCCAGGGAGGTTAAGTCGGCTCCAGGATGCTAAAGTTAGCTTACGTCGGCTACAGGGCGCAAAAGTCAGCTCCAGGGCACCATAGCAACATAAAAAACCTGTGAATACAGATGATAAACTACTATTATTTGGACAAATAAATATATTACTACAATCAATTCACACAGACTTAATTAGTCTAAAGTACGCATTTAAATAAAAGTATAAAAGGGTAATTATATATGGATTAATTGGTTACATTGTTAAGTGATGTTGCACGTATAAAATGGAAAAGAACATTGACTGTAGTTTGCAGGCTTCATGGTTTTTGTTATACGTTGAGGTACGCCATGGTAATAGCTGTTCAGGAGTGGACCTGTCGATTGGTGAGAAGATTTGATGCTGAAGGGTCCTTAATCAACCCGGGGGTGTATTCCCATTTGTTATTTTAATTAAGGAATGATTTATTTCAATTCCGTTTCCAAGAAACGGAGCTGATCTACCTTATCTGGGAGAAAGAGATCCAATAGGTCTGCAAAACACTCAGTGTCAAACACTTGTTTTTTATCGCTTATTGAAATGTATTGTTTCTGTCAGCCAGAAAATGAATGCTGTTATCAATAAGCCACATGACTAGACAATACATTTTCACTGTGAGTCTTTAATTGTCGATTATTATTATTATGTGGGGGGTCCCCAAGAGATATGTTTGAAAGGGTACATGTCCCTAGCTTACTAAGTTAATCGAAAGTCATTTTCTGTGGCTGCTACAACAACAGATATCCAACAAATGTCAGGATATAACAATAAAACATAATATATATTGTACAATGATCTCTACACAACATCTGTATCAACAAAATAAAGGAAAGCACTTTTGACAGATAAACAAAATGGCAAAGAATAATGAGATATAGCTGCAAAAAAGTAATTCTGTACAAGTAAATATACATTACTTACAATATCCATAATAATATAGTCTGTAGTTTACACGGTTGTACATTGTTGGCAGCATAGCTGATATACTGTATTTTACCTGCAGCGGAGGTCCTCCTGACTTCTGGGTCGTTATTAAGACACACTAAAAGCCAGTTATGTTGTTTTATTTGGCATGAGTTAGAACAGCAGACTAATACTGTAGCTCACAGATTGCTTTTATGCAACAGGTGATAATGACAATCTACAGTACAATGTAATAAGAAGCAGGCTTTGTTTGCTATAGCCTGGTAAAATATTCCTCTCATCCAAAATATTTGCTGAAAACTTCACATAAATCTTTTTTGAGCCACTAGGGCGAATGAATCAGCGTGGGTGGCAAAGTGCGGTCATGTTCAAGTCAAGCATTTGTTTCAGTGGAGGGTGTTCAGACCCTATTCACCAGTGAACTTCAGGTTATACCAGGATAATGTTTGCTGTCTGCACTTTGGCGAACAATTTGGATTGGAAAAAACAAAGCATGAATGCATGCATAGAAAGAGAAGGAACATCTCGCATCATAATTTTCATGCGAACAAGCTCACCAGTAAATGGATTGCAGCGGGGATCGAGCCAGAGACTTTGCTACTTGCTCAAGCCCCCTACCCCATTGACGTGAAGATATATTTTATTCATCAGGGATCTCAAACCAAATTTTCCACCATAATTACCTGCACATATCATCATATAAAACCCCTAATTTTTAGTGGCTCTACATTAACTTTTTGTGCGACTAGATGTCACTCATCTCAGATCAAAACAAATACGTTGTGGGCCACACACAAACACACACACACACACACACACGCCCTAACATGCACAACTACTATTAAAACAGAACACAGGAGCTCGGGTTACAACACACACACACACACAGACGGAGTGTGATGTCATTCTCAATTGCCTAACTATATCTTTACATAGAGAATAGATATACATTAATACTATATTAGTGTTTGAAATATCCTTGAGGGGTCGCGCATTTCATATTTAAATGCTGCAGTTGTCATTGTCATCTTTTCCCATCACAACATGTTTTTAATTTCTTAGTTACTGATGCGCCCTGTTGCAGTACAACAGTCAATTCTTTCTCGTTTGTCTTAGCGTAACGCTTGGTAAATTTGCAGATATAGACACTCTTGCTTCCTGGAAAACAAGCTGCCACTTTTAATTACAATAACATAACTTGATTTTTTTTTTTTACCCTGCACTACAATGACCTGAACTTGCCTTGTAAAACTAATGTTATCTGGAAAAAGCTTGCGTTGGAGAATTACTCATTACAAGTGTATTTTGATTAAAATAATAGGCACATGATTTCTGAAGTAATAATTACATACAGTCATGTGAGAAAAAAAAACATACACCATCTTTGTCTATGGTTTTACATGTCAGGAAATAATAATAAATCATGACACGTAAATATGTCATGTTGTGTTGTTAGTCTGTTTCATGTTTACATCCTTAAAATGCATTCAAGAAGAGTATTTTGTTAAAAGGTTACTTGTTAAATTACTAATCTTTGAAAAGATAAAAGGCATTCATACATATTTTGCGACGTGTGGCCCACAAACAATGGTTCATAGTATTAAAACGTGAAGACAACACCAAGAAAGAGTGCCGATACTGGAAAGAGATGACACTGAAGGTTCTGGTCATCATTATGTTTCCCACAAAGTTTCAGCCACATGAAACGTATTAGATTTCATGTTTAGGTGAATTTGATACTCAAAATAATCCGAAGACTAATCCTCTTCCATTCAATCACATTTCTATGGATGCACATGTCAGTCCTGCTTTTTTAATGGACTCGGCCAAGGCATGGCCTGTTGGTTTCTTACTCTGCCAGGGAACAATGGCCCCCACCAACTCACTGCGGTGAATCCTATCTTCCCCACCACATTTGCTCTTTCACCATTCAGCCAAAAACTGTTCATTTATTGACCAACGACTATCTTATGAGGAAACATAATCCAAATATCATTATCATTATTTTGGACTAAAGTTTATGAAGAGAGTATTGCAGCAGAAAATATGCTTTCTGTGCTATTTATTTATAGTAATAAATATATTATTAAATAATATTATACAGTTGTAGAAATGGCATGCATACTATTTATGATGATTATAAATCCTGTATGGACCTTGTCATGGCCAGGTCGCTATACAACAAGGTTCTGCTTGTCATCACTATGAACCAACATTCCCAGACCAGGGGTGCCCAACTCCGGTCCTGGAGGGCCCCTATCCTGCATGTTTTAGATGTCTCCCTGCTCCAACACACCTGAC
>JAODOY010003717.1:0-33424 GCA_025399855.1 Forbesichthys papilliferus
TGCAATACCGCTCCCGCTGCTCCGATTCTCCGGCCAATCTCTCGCTCCATAGTCCCCTCACTCGTGAACAAGACCCCAAGGTACTTAAACTCCTTCACTTGGGGTAAGGACTCATTCCCCTCCTGGAGTAGGCACTCCATCGGTTTCCGGCTGAGAACCATGGCTTCAGATTTAGTGGTGCTGAAGGTGTTATGGACTGAAAATGGGAAAACTTCAGTTCATCACGCAGGATTTTTTTACGCCATCGATTAGGTGAAAGGATGGTTCCTCAGTGTGTGACATCAACTATCAAACATGGAGAAGGAAGCATTATGGTCAAGCTATGTAAGAACTACCTTAGAAAAGAAGAACAAGACGGTAAGCTTAAAAACATGGAGTGGCCAGCACAGTCACCAGACATGAACCACATTGAGCTGGTTTGGGATGAATTGAAAGTTGAAAATAACTTTCTGAAGAATATTTGATTTCCATTGTAGAAAGAATGCCATGAATGTTTTTAGCTGTTTTATCTGCCAAAGGTGGCTACTTTGAAGAGTGAAATATAAATTGATTCCATGATTTAATTGATTTTTAACTTAAATTGTTTATCTGATCTATGCTTTCATTTCAGAGTATCACCCCAATTCAAACCTGGATGAATTGGGGTGTTCTAAAACTTATAGTGTATTGTGTAGTGTATATACACACAGTATATATATACATCCCTTTGTCACAGCCTGTTCACAAGCTGCTGTAGCTGTTTTGTGTTGAGAAGTTAGCACAAAGGATTGTGGGAGAATATAGGCATGAAGCATGCATTTAGTGCTCTATTGCTGTGAAGAAGGATGCATTTCTCTGATGCAGGGGAAGCATTCTGGGTAAGTATTCTCAAGTTCTGAGAGACAGCTATAGTTAGCCATCCACAGATTATGAAATGAGACACCTTGGTGTCACAATAATGCTCAAAATGAGCATATAGGCTTAGAATAGGGTCAAGACATGTACACATACTGTGTACAGTAACCTACCATGTGTTGATAAGCTGCTATAGCTAAAACCTGTTCGGCTGACCTTAGAAAACCAAGGCCTCTCTATAATTAATTGACACTTTCAGCTTGCTCATGTGCATGCAGCTTGTAACGCACTCACACTCACAAACACAAGTGTACACACGATAAATAGTTCTGTGCAAACACACACACACACACACACACACACACACACACACACACGCACATGCGCACACACAACAACTAAACGATGAAGTGATGGTTATACATCTTTCATGAGATACAAGCAGACCCGACCCTTAATGGAAAATTGTAGTGCAATTATGGTTCCAGGGGTGGGCATGTTTTACTGCCTATACTAGCAGGAGAGAATAACTAATAGCTGCATTCTCGACACACACACACACACACACACACACACACACACACATGCAAGGCTCTGAACCACTAAGAGAAAGAGAAAGATTGCAGAGACATACTGTAGTATGTCACCTTTTTTTATGGAGGGGATATTACCGCGTCAAACAGACAAAGAATTATAGCAATGGAGGATACACCTTAGCCTATCATTAGTGCTCTGTCATGGGTGCATTTAACAGCAGGCCATTTTAGTGGAGCAGATTAGCTTGTAAATGGAAGGGTTTTGTGCATTTTAGAGTATTTTAAAGTATGAAACTTCATCTATTTTCAGACCTGGATGCATTTCAGATTTGACCTCAGATATGGGGTGGAGAGGGCTGTGGATTCCCTTTCTCCTCGTGGGGATCCCCGCCCACACACAATCATAAACATACACACACATAAAAACGGTGGATTTCACACAAGGTATTTTTCACATTTTAATTTGGCTAAACAAAGTTGGTGTCATGTCAGCATCTCTTGACCCGCAGCATTGGCGTAATTGCTTGCTCTCTCTCCCTCTCTCTCTCTCGTTCATAAGGCCAGTGCTCTGACGCCCCTGTGCAATATCGTTGTTCCATGCATCATTCTGTCTGTCCCGCTCCGGTCCTGCCTTCCGTCCATCCTGGGCATCCTGCCTGCTTGATATCAGGCCAGTTCTGTTTGCCTGATAATATTATGTCGCTCAACCCGGTACCAGGAAGCCCTGTGGTCCAGATCCCAGACCCCTCGCCTTAGCTGCCTCATCTCCCGGGTGGTGTGCTCTGGTGTGTCGCCCCTGGTGAAATAAACCAGCTTGCCATCTTTCACCCTTGTGTCCTTCTGTGTCCCTCTGCCTAGCTCTAGGGTAGGGTGCACCTACATTGACCCACATTTCTGCCATCGTGATGCAATGTCATAGCAGGAGTTGTCACAGTTGTTTTAGATAGATAATACTCAGGTGTTACAGCAGCAACAAGTAAAGGAGGGATAAAAGACAGCTAGATTAGATAGCTAGATAGATTTTACATTATGAATAATAAGTATAAAAACATATCCATATCAGTGGGTGAGTTGGAGGGTCACTGTATGATGGCTGTTGGAATGCTGAAACACACTGTTCTGCAGCAGCTCACCATAGAGGGGATGGTGCTGAGGCCTACAGAGATGGCCTTCCTCGCCATCTTGTTGAGCTTGTGTCTCGGTGTTCTTGGCTTCTGTAGAGGGTCTCGAAGGAGGGAATCCATTTTGACATCTACAGAACAAGGCGGCCTCTTTCTGTGTTCTTTTCCAACGATGTTTTCCCCGTATTCCCCTGAATGTCTGCCGCCCTCGCAGACAATTCTCAAGACAAATAACCAAAAATACATTTAGCATTTAGCTAGTTAATGAGTGTCTTGTTAGCATCTGAATGAAAATGCATGTGCAAAGCTTTCATAATATCCCTCCAGACTGGTATAAATGTAAACTAGAAGCATTTGCTCAGACCTGAATGCACCTCAATAATGCACTGCTTCACATTTTTCCTTTCGTAAAAAACTTTCTTCCTTCTGTTGTAAAGTTGTACTGGTGCCGGCGACCTAGTTTACTGGGCCACAGAGAGTTGCTTCCTTTTGAAGCTGCATCGCGCAGCGCAGCATGACACGCCCATTATAGTGCCGGAGGAGATGAAGTCTCTCAATTACCAACCGCCAAATCTTGAGGGAGATGGAGAGCAGTATTCATTATATGATATCAGATGTTATGACTTAATATTACATATTCTGCTAACACAAGGACAGAGAAGTATTATGACACTTCTCTGTCTATAGCTTACAATGCACAGACTGATATAAAGATAAATAGTGCCAGCGTTGATATGCATGCATACATCAGTGGTAGGCTTGAAAGACATCTTATAAAACTTCCTACAAAACACACACACGCAACACACAAACACACACACACACACACACACACACACACACACCCGCACGCGCACAAGGGGGAGCACATGTTCATATGCAGGTAAAAACACTTGCACCCACATACCAGAGTGCAAATATGCGTATATTGCACATGCACATAGATAAGAATGAGTCAAGATGATAAGATAAAAATAAATTTTGTCTACAGTACATGCACACACATACACACACACACACACACATCTGCAGCAATGGCGTAATATGTATCTAGACTAACATAGGCTCCACTTACAGCACCAACAAAGAACTGTACAGCATATCAAATGTACATCAGCTATCTTCATTCTGCCTTGCAAACATCTCTGTAAGGTGTCTAGGTGTTAAAGCACTGTAACTTTGTTGACAAGCTGAGACTGGAATAGAGGCTTTAGTTCCAAGCTAGCTGGGTTTGCAAGCATGTCTCACAAATTGTGCTATAAGCTATGCTGTATATTACCAAACCAAGAAAAGAAGTTAATAGAATGACATTAATAGAATAAGTTAATAGAATGTTATTACTGTATTATGGTTTGAAACTGGGAACACTTCTCCCATAACTAAGAGCATACATAGGAGAACATTCCTACATAGGAGAATAACCCTAGGATGGTCATTCTCGGGAACACTTGCTAACTTCAAGCTCAAATCAAAAGAAATGCCCTAACCCTAACCTATTAGTATTCTACCCACTGCTACACGTTATAATACTGTTATTACTTTCATTTTGGGATCAGAAACAACATGTCGACCAAAGTATATGTGTTTATTTATATATTCTTTTTATAGGCTATTCTAAGATGTGCATATCTATGCATTTTACTGTACCGCCTGTTCTATCAGCATGCACCATCCAACTGTCAAGTCCATAACCAAATATATAGCCTACATCATAAATACTACATTGTACTTTTCCAAACGGACGGTGTAGTATGAGTTAAACAAATGGCAGAACAGAAAAAATATTGACAAAACAGAAATATATACAGTATATGTTTATTTGTTGTCTTTTTAAATGTGTATGCCTCATGGTTAATACACAGTCAGGAACTAAACTGTTATTAACTTAATTTATCTTAAATAGCATTCAAACACTGTTTGTCTATAGCCATCATAATTCCACGTCAGGTGTATATTATTCAAATATTTGAGCTACTACTTCAAAATTTGAATGCAATAGTATACAATTGCTTTTTTTTAAGTAAAAAGTGGAGAAAACAGTCCCAGACGACACTAAATTGACCTCTATACTGGATGTCCTGTACACTGGCTCCACTCTGCATTTGTGGTTGACTGCAGTTCTCTAGTTCAGTCCAGTGCTTCTGACAGCTGCACATGCCCCTCACTGTATAGAGGCACGACCAGCTGCGGTCCAAACACTCATCTCCAGCCAACAGCTGACATTCTTCCCGTCTTATTCCTTCAATCACTTTCTCTCAAATACACACCCTAACACTGGAGTGGACGTACGCAGACCACACCACTATGAGGCTTCTCTTTAGGCAAGAGCACATGAGAAAAAAACACATTCATTGGCGCGTGCACACACACACACACACACACACACACCGTCAGTTCTAAATGCAAGAGTCCTGTGACCAATTTCATTTCCATAATGACTCTATGGGCTGGCACAGGAGTACACCAGGCCGGTTTGGAGAACATCTGCAAAACACGTTTTCCACAAACACCACGTGTCAGGATTCTAAATACAGTAGCAAAGACTAGCGCACACTTGGAAATAGAAGTACAGATATGTACTTAAAAGGGATAATGCTTGTTGCTAAGAGTTAACAGTTTGATAGACTCGTGAGACAAAAGCATTTACTGTAGAGAAAAATCAGGCCAACCAACAGCTAGTTCGTTTTCCCAAGATGACGACATCAGCGTACGTTGTACGTTTCGGTTGCTGTGCTCTAGCTGATTTTTAACAGTTTCATGGGGTGAGATAAAGGTAGGCAATCCAATCGTATATAAGGACATTTTGATTGAAATGCATTAGCACCACTTTTATGACATGCTTCTGAATTTATGGGTTCCAGAATGATATTCACAAAATACTGTAGTCAAACTGTACTCGCGAGATCAGGAGAGAGACGAGAGAAAGGAGCACACACTGGCCCTGGCTACCTTAACAGTATTTGCTACACCAAACACTGCTCCACGTACCCCAGCTCTGCCAGCGGGCGCACGCACTAGCCAACACCCGCAAACAGAGCTCCATGGCCGGTACTAGCTTCCATTTACTTATTTGCAAACCAATGTTCTTAAAGGTAGGTGAATGTGCTGGTCCATTGTTCTGGCGTATTTCATGGAAATGACTGTCAAGCCATACCATATCAGTCCTAAAAAAAAGCTGATTTACAATTGAAACCCACTGACACTTTCAACAATGAAAGAAGGTTTGAAAGATATAAAGGCAACAATGTTTTGGTTTTGTTTCAGAAGACATGGGGACAAATTGGCAATAACACCAGGATGGGAAACTTCCTATAAAACATTTAGGATGTTGGTTAATGAGTGCAGAGGAGTTTTTCCAAGTTCTCAAAAGTTAGGTAAACATAAACCTTCTGGAATTACCCAAAATCTCCTTCTTTTGCTCTCAGTTTATGACACTTACTATCTTTTATTTCTATCGCATGCCAGCTATGTTTGCCAGCTTTTGAGGGTCGGGGTGAACTCCATTCCACAACAACTCTGATTGCTAGTGTAGAGCGACTGGCATGTGCCTTGTTTTGGCTACAGACAAAATGTTTCTATTCACCTTTTCTCATGATTAATATCGCCTTTAACCTTTCCTGTTTCACAGGCATTTCTTCCAATGATTGAGGAAAAACACACAAGTGAAATATTGTTTTCTTAACAACCTGAGAAATAAGTGGAAACTGTCATTTTGCCAAGTAGGCATTTTCCATCTTAGAGTACTTTAACTTCACTCCTGATCTAAAAATAATATTAGATAACTTAGCTGATGCTTTTTTCCAAGGAATTCTTGTTTAGGGAGTCTTACAGGTAGGCCAGGTATAATGTTATTGAGACACTATTCTCACTATTGTAAAACATTCACCCATCTGCTCATTATAAATAATCATGGTTCTACGCAATTGAGCTCACCACACGTTATTGTTTTATTAATCTTCCGCTTCATCGCATTTTATGTACATATACTGTATATAATCTTTTTCTGCCTGAAACTAAGAGCCAGATGTTGGCTTGCTGGGGTTATTTTATTACAAATTGAGGAGTTTATACCTTTAGACTAATAGGTGTGTATTTCATCTGAACCTGTGCACTTAGTGAAAGTACTATCCATGAAAGATAATACTTTTTTTAAGGCATTATTGACTGACAAAAGATAATTGTCCTATTTCCTTATGAGACAGTTTCACTGTCGGTGTTCTTATTTACAAAGGAAACGTTTCAATGGTGCAGGTCTTTGATTATGTTTAAGCCCTTGGAAGGCATACTTTATTATACAGAAGAATACGACAGAATGGCTTTGAAACATTGACACAGTAGGCATAGTCTTAACATGCCTCTGTTTTTAAGAAGAACTGTTAGATGGACAGATAAAGATATTCAAACTGGGAAAGAGTGATAAAACAGTAGGACAGCGATAAGAGAGGCGACCTGACTTGACTGCAACAGGCAGCGAAGATAAAGCAATCCAGGTTTGTTTTCCCCACTGCATGTAGGCCTACTCCATAGGTCCAAGTGATATCAACACATGGCAGCAAATGATATAGTCTACAACTCACAGATCTCATTTGGCTCACAGCCTTAATCAGCTCAGCACTGCATGTGCTTGACCCGTTTAGGATGACTCGAGCAAGCTTTGACATATCCATAGGACTATGCCCCTTACAACGACATCCACTGTTTTGACATGGTCTATACAAGATATCAACAACAAATACACCCTCATGTTCAATACACTTATATGTGGATTAACACCTATTGTGCACACACAAAACAAAGAATATACATTTGACATAGCAGGACCATCTCTGCTTGTAAACACACTGACAGTAGAGGGGATAACTACGACAACACCAACAAGGCTGTACGTGCAAAAACGGCACCCATGGGCATACATGCAAAATTGTCTTCTAATCTCTGGCTAAATGTTTACAAAGGAAATTGAGATTCTAGTATGCGCGTGTGTGTGAGCACTCCATCTCCCCTGACAGACCAGTTGATCTTGCAGTAAATATGGACATATGGCCAGCCTCCATGGAGAGAGAGAGAGAGGGAGCGAGAAACAGAGAGAGAGATACAGAGACAGACAGAGAGAGAGAGAGACAGAGAGAGACCAATAATTTGGCTTTTGATTTCTGCTGCAGAACCTCGTCAGATTTTGGTATCCATGTAGATCTGCCATTGTTTTTAAAACCTGTGCTACCCTTTATAACATATGACTGATTTGTGATTAGTATATGCAGGTATGTTGTTTCTGCATGTCTCATGGGAAACATATTATAATAAAAAGTATTTAGTAAAACTGTTATCTGCATGCATTAAGTCATACACTCACTGTCATGTAATATAAACAATGACATGAGCACTGCTCTTGACTGTAAACTGCATGTAAACATTCTAAATGCCCCGTGTGTGTACACAGTAATTGGCTAAAAGCCCATTCGCTGACACTCCGGACTTTAGACCTTGGCCCACCCAAACTATCACCCACCCAGATTAACGAAACAGCTCCACCCAGTCTAGCCACTATTTAGCTGTTATGTGTGGTATATACAGTATATTTACATACATGCTTTATCAACTAATGTAGATTACAGTAATTGTGCATACATTTTGTAGTTCTTATCAGTCATATTAATAAACCTTACTATTAGTAGTATAACTAAGGCATGACACGTATATTTTCAAATAAAACATATTGCCTACATTATAGTGTAACTGTTATTTATTGTAAAATATAATATTTACACTAAACTACTGTATAAATAAGAGACCACTGCATATTGTTTAAAATGTAATACTATATATATATATATATATATATACTGTAAACGTAAACAATATAACATAAATAGTAAAACTATATAAATGTAAAAATACATATATTACATGTAAATAAAATAAAATGTATAATAGTATAAATCAGAGAAACTGCTGGTGGTCTCAATTTCTTTTTCTGTGGCTGTGTACTGTAAGGTTTATTATGCAGCCTCAAATTTCCTAGAATACATATTAACCTACAGTAGCCTACTATATGTCTGAACAAATATACTGTAATAAACCATAAAGAGCTGAAAGAGCTGAAAACATACAATATGTATTACAGTATGTACAGTATTCTGTTATATCCTGCCCATTGAGATAACTTTGTAGTTGTGGGCCACACTGTACTCTACAGTACTAACATGGATGAACATACTGCTGTCTTAATGTGGGTATAACCATGATCTTTGTGAACCCACCCTAAATAATATGTTATTTACAATGCTAAGGGCACTCATATTTTACATGGGTACGAGTTAATCCTGCAAACATCAGAGATAATGCTACACTAGTCAAAAGAGAAACAGTAAAGCAGAGGTCTATACCCTGACACACCCATCACTTCCCACACTTTAAATGTGTTTTATTGAGCTGTTGCTGAATGAACTAGGTCCCAGGAGGAGCAAAAGGCCTTGGGAGACCTCACAACCTCCAATCCGTCTCTTAAAGGTTCTCTGGGAGATATATTGATTATTTGAATCTTGTTAACGGGGTTAACACTGTCTGAAGCACAATTACAACTCTTATTGCAATCTCAGTGTGATGGTGTGGTCCAAGATTCCACACTGCCTCTATATTTCTCTTTGTTTCTTTCCCTGTAAAGGGAATGTGATATTATCAAGACATTTGAGATTTCGTGCCTTATTACCTTTTCTTTCAAACAGGTTTGCCACGATTTGCAGTCTTAAAGCTGCAATTTTATAGTCTAAAAGATGAATTAAAGGAATAATATACATGCTTTTTACTGTGTCATGTCAATGTGTTTTAAGGAAACTTAAGTGTAAGTATTTTGAGAATAATTGAATTACTTTGAAAATGAACAGATCTTATTAGTGGACTCAAACCTCCATGGTATACTTTGATGTTATTTTATGTGTTTGGATGAAGTACAGTGACACTTAAGAGAAAGCGACGGCCTTGACTAAAAGTGAGTTCATTTAGCTGTTAGATCAATGTACCAGATGGTCCCCTGTAAGAAAATTATGAATGAAAATAGAATACACTGACACAAAGAGCATACAGAGAATGCTTTGACTCAATTAATGTCAAAATAAGAAGATGATCCAAACACCTGCTTACACAAAGCTGGACATAAGCCACATTTTGGATTATCCATCCAGGATTTGGCAAATGAACTACCACCACAGCACAACATTGATTGACAGGCTAAATAAATCTAATCCTTGCAGGTTAAGATATCACTTGTGGTTTCTCTGAAGAATCACTCTAAATAAAAAGTATCTAAACATTTTGAAATAAAACCCTCAGTAACATTTAATTCAAAATTTAAAAAAGTTTATTTGACATTTAGAATACACCATGTGGAAGCCTTTTAGAGATCACTTCTAGAAGTTTAAGGAAATCCAGCAACATGTTCAGAAGAACTTTTTAATAGCAGTTTCTAAATGCTACCGCGTAATGCATGTATAATATGGATATTAAACATATTCCTTCATGTATGGGTGCACTGTACACAGTAAAATCTGATGCATATAGGGTAGACAGCCATGTTCCTATTTTGACTGAAGTGGAAGTGAAAGAAATAATTCATAGATTTTTCTTCCTACTGGCTACAGAGAAGGGCACAGCATACAAACACAGACCGGTGCTCAGTGAATGGCATCTGCATTTACATTTTGCTGTATTTATGATGTGAATTGCTTGAATGTCTAAAAGTAAATATTTATATACAGTAAATTGAAGTGAATCAGATTGCACTTTGATTAAGACATACTGTACATTATTTGTACATTTCCAAATATTACAAAATGTTAAATTTAGCTTATTTTTTATAAATAAATGTTGATCTTCATTGGTATGCCAGATATACTGTACATTTCACTTCATGAGAAACCAAATACCTTAAACATTTCTCTCATCAGATCCATTCAAATCATTTTCATGGTACACTTCAGTCATAGGCTTATGATCAGTGACCTGCTGTCATCTTTGACAATACATAGTAAACAGATTTCTGGCTCTGGGTCCATTTAAGCATCAATGAACAAAAAACAATATCAGACACACAAACAGAGACATTTTTCTATAGAATGGTGTAAACTGATTGGGGACCTGTGCCATGGTGTGTTATCTTTGTGTGAATACAAAGTTTGTGCTTGAGATGACAACAGTAGAATAATACACGTATTGCTTTGCATGCTGTCCTCTATTCGTATATTAATATTAATATAACAGTCATACAGCCAACAATGTGATTGTGGGTTGATATTTTTAAATACAAAAAGTGTTAGACTGGAAGAATGTATGTAATGTGTGAAATTTCACAGTATCAGTAAGGCTCTCTTTCCGGTGTGCTGAATAGTTAACAGTTAACAGAAGCCTACGCACGCACACATAAACACACGTGCACACACACACACACACACACACACACACACACACACACACACACACACACACACACACACAAACACCTAGTACCTTTGCACAAGGAACATGACAAAGTTGCTCCCCATCATCACTATTTCCACATTGATATTATTGCTCGTATGACTTGTCCTGACTTGCAGGCAGCACGCATTAACAAAACAAAACATAATACTTCCATACTACCTCATTTTCTAAATATGAGATGAACCACAAAATAAATGTATATCCTTATATAAGGCAGCATAAAACAAATATGTACTTCTAGGCTTTCATTCTCTACATACGTATAAACGTATGTATGACTGCATACAAAGAGACAAGTAGGTACTAATATACGTATATATGTGTGTGTGTGTGTGTGTGTGTGTGTGTGTGTGAGTATAGCAAGGAGCCCTATAGGAAAGTTCAATAAATACAATCCGTAGTCCACAGAGAAATAACCCTCCACTTATTCCAGTTGAGCTGCCATCTTTGCCCGTGCATTCCAATTACACGCTGGAGGAGGCGTGGCCTGTGTCCCTCGCCTGTCTGAGGCCGTAGAGCCACTTGATCACCCTGGCGTTGCGTTCGATGACGGAGATGCCGTACGGCACTCGTTGGCCTCCCGCCCTGCCTGGCCCCTCCCTCTCCTCCTCCTCCTCCTCATCCACCTCCTCATCCCCCTCCCGTGCCCCGCCCTCTGAGCTGGGCGTGCTGACGCTCCTCATCTTGGACACGGACACGATGTCCGAGTTGGCGCGGCCCAAGCGCTCGGGGCCACCCAGGCCGGCCACCTCGGCCGGGTCCAGGCCGCAGTAGTTGAAGAAGCGCTCCAGGTCGGCGGTGGCGCGCGAGTACCGGTCGCTCAGGTCCGACTTGGAGCGGTGCAGCGCCGGGTGCTTTCCCGCCCGGGAGCCCCGCGAGCTGGCGCCTGACAGTCGGGTGGCGGCGGGCGATGGCGGCGGCATGGCGGCCGGGGGCGAGGGGAGCCCCAGGGGGGCTTGTGGCTGGGTCACCTGCCGGGGCTTGGCATAGGGCCGGGGAAGGGGGGCCTCAGCGTGAGGCCGCACGTCCACCCGGCGCACCGTCAGCGCGCTGGGTGAGGAGCCGTAGGGGGGGGAGCGGGCCGGCACCGGGGGCGGCCTGCGGGACGACAAGCCGCCGCCCTGGTTCCCCGCCGGAGAGGTGGGGGAACGCGCGTTGTGGATCAGGTTGTTGAGGACCTCCAGGTTCAGGTCCCGCCCCCCGTTGTTGTTGTTCTCGGCGTCGGCCGGTCGCCGCGGCACCTTGCGGGCGGGGGGCGTGGCTATGTGACACTGATGCAGCATAGCCGCGGACAGCAGGGGCTTGCGGATGACGGGGGCCTGCCGCGTCAGCGCCACCTGCTGGCTCTTGACGTACTTGGCCTTGTCGGCCTCCAGCCGCTCCACGGCGCTGAGCCGCTGGGCCGGCCCGGGCGGGGCCGGGCGGCGGAAGTACTCGGGGCCCTTGTTGAGGATGCGGAAGGGCATGGCCAGGCGGCCGTCAGATGGCCTCAGCGTCTCCACTGGCATGCTGGGCCTCTGCGGACACACAGGAAAAACCACACAGCGAGGTGAGCGAGGCTGGAGAGAGACAAAAGCTCCTCTCTATGCCTTAGAGCCATTGCTTCCTCAGAATCTCCTCCCCCCCCATATTGGAAACACATTGCCAAGGCTGGGCTAGTGTTGTTGTTGTTATTGCTATTTTTTTCAGCACACACACAGTTAGCTAATGAAGGGATACTGACTGCGTATCACAATAAGTGTATTGGATTATAATCCACATTGAAGCACTTCATGTTCATGATACAAAGATACAGAACCTAACACCAGTTGCAAAAGAGCACAGAGGAACAATACATTTTCAGTGTTTGTCTGTAAATAAAGTGATGCATGATGGGTAAATGGCTCCATGAGGGAAGCTGAGAAAAGAGAAATAACTACTGTCCTATAATAGTCAGCAAATATCACCGTAGCACCCCCACAAGTCCTCCCTGAGCCTGGGAATACAACTCTTCTGTACGGTATTGTCTCACTATCTCAGAGCTGCCTTCCTTACCGGTTAGCCTGCTCCTGATGGGACCGCTGCTCCTCTTAGCTCCCCCCTCTTGTTCTCCAGAGTCACCCCCCTCTAACAGGCTGCTTATGGGATGAGGTCAGCCGGGGTCGAATTCCACACGGGCCCGCCTAGGCCACCTCCACTGGCTGGGTTGGGTTAGGAGCCGAGCCTCAGATGCGTTCGGTGCTTGACACCGGCGTCAACGCAGCAGAGAGCCCCGGTGCGTGCTGGGAAGCTGGGAAAGCTGCCTGGTGTTCCTCTTGAGGCCTGGAGGTCGCAAAGACACGGGGGAGGAATAAAGTCAGACCGGTTGGAGGGAGAAAGGCAGCCGGCCGCATGCGCTCTTATCTTATCCTTGTCTCTCTGAAACAAGTCGCCATAACCCACACCGGCACACACACATACACACACACACATAAACACTTCACACACAAACGCCCGGCGTGCCAGAGTGTGTTCTGAGCAACAGAAGGGAGCTGAGCGTTTTAAATGCCCCGACTGGCCCCGCCCACCACAACTAATCGCACAGCGGACCATGAGCCTCGGCATGGCTGAGAGGGAGGAGCGGAAGGCAGGAGATGTGCTCCCATTGGCTCACCCCAGAGGGATTTGGACCAATGGCGCCCCTCCCCCCACAGAAAACAAAACACTGAGGGCCAGGTTTTCATTCAAATGAAATTCTTTGAAAGGGAGAAGAGAGAGAGAGAGAGAGAGAGAGAGAGAGAGAGAGAGAGAGAGAGAGAGAGAGAGGGGGGGGGAGGAGGAACTAGTGAAACAGATGCAATCTCTTACGTCGACATCAAACTCTACGCGGTCTCTACGACAACGTTCTGAAATGACACCTGAACTATTCTATTGTTTTCTAACAATAGAAAACTTAACTGTCATGCATTAGTGCTTTAAACGTTGGTAGCCAATTATCAGGGCCTTTGTTGTTTTCCCCCCTAAAACAATTGAACACAGACACACACACACACACACACACACACACACGCACACACACACACATCCTGATAATTACACATGAAGTACATTCAGTTCATATTCGCAGCCACTGGGTACAACCCTTAAGAAGAATAAACAGCTGCATCGCTCAGAGTGAAAGATCTCATCGCTTGCTATCAGCCCTCTTGGATGTTTACACCGCTGCACACTGTGGTTACATCACTCCCCTACCTTCCAACTCTGAAAACAGCCCCAGCACGTTACACACATTTTTAATTAGGCTTTTAATAGATCCTTTTCTTCCCCTTTGCTGCAACGCGTGACTCTCGTCTGACAAACTGTCTCTTGCAAAGCATTTCAAACCGCAGGCAAGCAGCGCAGAGGGCAAATGTTAAATCTGATCTTGACACGCACAGGTAGGCTTTTTCAATGCACAATACACAAACACTACAAAACACAAAACAAAACATCTTGTTAGCATCAGCTTGACTTTGAGAATCTGTCAGGTATACATAGTGTGTGGCCAATCAGCATGAAGGAGACTTGAAAACAACTTGTTAACAAAGGATGGTTAATGTAGATTTTGCAATATAGCATGTTTTATTAGAATGTATTAGAAGAGCAAAGAACTGAACTGAAGTCTTTTATCGATGGAAAATATGTCTTCACCCTTCTCCTGACCTTTCTTCTACAAGAGTGGATTTAACAACAGGCTCTGCTGGTTCACAGGTTCATCCAAGCACCTGCCATGTTTTTTTCTTAAACGGCTGCCCTTTTAAAATGCTTCAATGGACGCTTCCCAGATGGATGTGTCTAACAGACCCTACATCTGGCGTGTCAGGTTAGAGTAACACAGTATTTGAGAGTTAAATGATTAGTCACCAACGACATGTTTTCATTACTGTAACACACAATAGGTTGTGTGTCAAATACACCATAGACAGGCTAGGCCCAATGCATCCATACACACATTAAGATCCACACTGGTACATACCCCATAAGTCCATAGCCAAGCAATGACTCTTCCTCCTCCATAAATACCCAGCCTTGCTTAGAATGTGTCTGAACACAGTGCAGGACTGTCTTAAGCACACAGGGCCCCGGGATAGGCTTAACTGCCTGCCTGACCACACAACAGCAGCCCAAAGGCCGGTCACAAGGTTACTGAAACTGCTGTATGCATATTGTTTCATGACAGAAAACCATGCCTGGACACACTTGGCCGAACACAGGGTTGAGTCAAGGAAAACACAGACATCAGGTTTATCTGCGTTTGTCTCCGTTCCTTTCAACTGCAAAAAACCTTTGAGGCTAGTTGAAAGATGAGGGAAATAAGTTTGTCTCACACAACAAGCTAAAAAGAAAGACAGCAACATTCTAATATGCTGGTTTTACGCACGCACACACACACCCAGTGACCCACCTTATGAACCCACGACTAATCCCACGTCACACAGCTTATTGTATCTTTAGCGCTTGTATGAACCCGTATTAGCCCAGCCGTATGTACTATGGATGGACGACAGACATGAACGGTCTCAAACAAAGTGAAACAGGCATGTAGACAAAACTGACCATAAAAGTAAGACGCCAGCCTGGCCTATCAACAAGACGCCATTATCAAGAGTTAGGATAAGGGCTAATGCAAATCCCCTATATGTATGCAAACCCTGCCTCTAGATAGACTGCAGCCTTAAACAGCAGCTATTGTCATTCAGTGCAACACCGTCCACAGCCATAAGCATGTGAACGACCTCCTCTTAGCTAACACAAGGCCTACAGCAGGGTGCCAATGGTGCTGCCCACACTGAGCAACGTGTGAATGGGACTTTGATAGGAAGTTACCTTAGTAACCCTGCGTTGTGTTTGTGCGGGACAGGGGGGCTTCCTCTGGGAAATGAAAACAGTGCTCATCCTGCCTCTCCCATTCCCACTGTACTCTAACACGGAATAGTCGCTCATCTCTGGTGGAGGACGCTGCTGAGCGCCGCCGCAGACCAGCAAATTACTTCTCCATTCCACAATGGAAACGTGGGCAGATGTGCTCACCGACCATTGACTATGAATCTCTCTGGTTTTGCATTCCACTATAGCGACATATTAGCAGTATAACATGGACCGCAACCGTGCGTGTGTGTGTGTGTTAAGAGACAGGCATTAAGCAGCCTAATCCCAACAGTGACAGAGTTAGTGAGTCAGTGCCGTGACAATAGAAGGGGTTCATGTGGACAGCCAGACATTCGGTCGTCTGTGTCTTCACCAAGCTCTGCAAAGGGAGGGGGGTGGGGGTGGAGACAGGAGGTCCGAACCACAGCTGACTATGGTCAAGCGACCACACTGCATGGACCTAATTATAGAGGACGTGTGTGTGTGCACGGCTGGGAGCAATCTGAATCTCCAATAATATCTCCATCCCTTAGTTACTTCTTAGTTACTGAGCGACGACACACACGGCAAATGGCAGTGCGATCTAGAGCGCGTGTGTGCGTTTGTTGAAATCACGCGGGACACAAACATGCCGTGTGCATGCGTGTGTGTGTGTGTGTGTGCGCGCCTATCATATCACAGTGGCCTTGTTCTAGTGGATGATGACCTTCTGACTAGCTAGAAACAATGACATGATTGAAAAGCCGCAGGTTCTTCGGAAGTACCAAAAAGAAAAAAAAAAAAAACATCGATATCCAGGGCGCAGAGACAGGCGATGACATCACGGGAGAGTCCGCTTTTACTGAAGGTGTATGGATGAGTCACCTTTGCCCCACATGGAGACAGTCACACATGGACAGAGAGAAACATAAGTAAGTCACAATTAAAGTGTGACTGCACCCCAGCTCGGAGCCTGACCACCTATCTAAGGCGTAGCCAATGAGCTGAGCCCCGGGCCCATTATCATTAACTTTAACGTGTGAATACGATGACGCGTGAGCGGACGGGGCTGGTTTCCACGGATATGACATCACATAATGTTGTCAATAGCATTTATGTCTCAGTCTTATGTAGTTAATCTCTTAAAAGACACAATTTAGGGTGCAGTTACACTTTAAGTGCTTGAGTGTGTGTGTGTGTGTGTGTGTGTACAGTCTACAGGTCGACCCATGACCTCAACTGAGGTCTATTTCAGACACCAGCCCAGGGTTCCCCACATGTTCTCCGAGGCCCAAAATATGTCAAGCTCCAAAATGTCTGTGGATAAACACACACAGACCCACCACACGCACATGCCTGTATATCTGACTTTTACATGATAATAATAATAATGTAATGACCTTGAATTACAAAAATACACCTACTATCAACAGCTCTACAGCAAATAGCTTGAAATCCTAAGGCAAACATTACTGAGAACATTTCTACAAAGGCCTGATAGGATAGCCTATGTCTGCATAGCAACAATAACATGGATGCTGAATGTTGCTAAATGTGCTTTCCACAGACAACAACAGCATCTACAACCAGACTGTGAGCAGAGGCTCAGACCGGAGGACAGTTGTATTCATTTGTACCGTGTTGCTCTCTGTGTTTTGAATGCTCCACGTTTATGCTCTTGCTCTGCACTAGCCTACGTACTATCTACATTAAAGCACCACTCTGTGACAATGGTATGCTCTACTGCACGCATATTTGACAAGAAAATATCACAAAATAAGTGCTTGTTACACAATTTATAGGTCCTAGTCCATTGCATTAGAGCATTTCTGTTAACCAAACAGAAAGGGCAATAAATAAACTGGAAAATAAGCACAGGTTCCCTTTTTATGACTAGCCTATGAGCTTCTAAAGGGGAATAATGGAGACAGTGTTCTAGTCCTGCATGCAGAGCACAACAACGTCATTCGATACTGACAGTGAGTGGGGCTACTCCTGATGCCTTCCCCTGCAACAAAACCAGACCAGTCAGAGATAGTCAGAGAGCACAGGCCTAGGGTTTCTAGTCTGTGGTAAGAGTCAACTGTTTTCTACCCGCATACACATTTAAGGAAAACATGGACTAAGCAACTGCCAACCATTGAACCACACAACTGACCATTATTCTGCCCCTCCCCCACTCTCTCCTCACCAACCAGGCCCTCTTCACTTGTGTGGAGGGCCGACCACCATCTCCTTCTTCAAACCATTGCTGTCTGGGCTTGCAGCCCCAGAAAACACTGAAGTTCCAATTACCCCCACTGGCTGTGGTGGGGTACTGGTAACCCTGTGTGTGTGATGTATGGGTGTTCTCTGAATGCATCAACATAAGTAAGAGTGTGTGTGTGTGTGTGTGTGTGTGTGTGTGTGTGTGTGTGTGTGTAATCAGTGGAGAGCAGGTGTAGCACAGCCCCCTTGGGAGAGCTAAACCCAGCATCGAAGACAAACGCGTTCTGACATTAGCAATTACTCCACATTAGGCAAACCAAATAAAAGTAATAAATAGAAGTGATTCAACATAGGTACCAAAATAAATCAAAGCAGAGACATTTTAAAAGCTTGAGACAAGATAAGTTCTTATGTGACAGAAGATGAGTTGTGTTTTGTGAATGTTTAATATCAAATGTCACATCTAAGATTAAAAGATTGACTTGAATGAGGGACCACAAACAAGGAATTTCTACAAACCATCTTGCAGAGCTCTTTACATTTACATATGGCATGGTCTTTTCATAGAATAAACACCACCTCACTGTTATTTATGAAGACATGCAATCACAACAAATAAGTCTGCAGTTATGACAAAAGCTGCACTAAATGTGATACTGACAAATTAGTCTTGCAGAGCCGGCCTTTACTTGCATAAAGTCTGGGAAACAGTGCTTGCTAACTGTGCCAAGATCCGCCTACTTGACAGAGATGGTATTTTGATTGACAACCAACTACGTAACTCAATGACCAAGTCAGACATTAAACTTACACAGAGGAATTTGTTGGCAAATTACACAACTCTGCCTTTTTTGCATATGAATGCTAAGGCTACTGCTTAAAATAAATGGGAAATCTTTAAATGAGTAAATAAAGCACAGCACTAGAGTTGCACCAGCATTATGGACAGACTTGTGTGACAATGTTAACAGCCAATGAAAATCAACTTCCTCACTTCCAGAAAGTGCTGTCCATCTTACAGGGGTATATGTATCAGTTTAGCAGACGTTTAGCATACAGTAGTTGCTTATGTGACGTAGTAGAGATTATTGACAACGAAACAGGCCACATACGTGCACAGGTAAAACACGCACACCTCCACATAATGGCATATTGTTTGTCTCGAGTTGATACAGGAATCCTTAACATACAGTACAACATACAAATGTACCCACATACTGTATATAGGCTGTCAAAGTAGAGTCTACCTTTCAATAATAATGTTATTGTTATTATTATTATTTCTATGTTAGGTTGCTACAAAAGTGCCTGTTCCTTCTGTTTAGGGCTCCTATTCCCTGCCTGCTATGCCATTCCTAACACACGTATGAACACACAAAACACAAGCACACAACAGCAGAGCTGCCACATTAGAATACAGATCTATATTTCAGGATTGAAACATTCTAACACACACACTGGCCCAAACAGAATTGTGGTTTAAATCTGTTTTGCCTCTATTTTCTGATGGGACAGGTAGAAAATAGAGGCAAAACTCATTTAAACCAACCAAGACCATACATATGCAGTAACAAATAAAACGAAAACACAACCAGCAAATCAATACAACACATGCTTTGCTCTGTCCACAGCAGTGTTAATCCAAGGTAAACTTTTACTTACGTGACTTCTGTGTATCACGGTGTGTAAACCAAACACACACTGGGAACTTCACAACAAATCTCAGAGTGTCAGAGTAGTCTATCAAGTAGCAATTCACACACAGGCAGGTCTTCAGCTGCCGACGAGTGCGTGTGTACGCAGGGTTTTGCGCTTGGCAACCTCCCTCACCTCCCTTTTACGTCTCACACTCCACCCTCTTCTCCTAGCACTCAGCATAGCTCCACCCATTTTCTGAGACCAGGAAATATGTCCTTAATGTGAGACTCTGCTTACGTATCGCACACGTTATTTTTCCTATTCCACAGAATACAACAATTAGCTAGTTAACTAGAAGCCATAGCTACTATTAAGTTGCAGTCCATGGAACATATCCTCCTCCTAGAAGCTTCTATTACTTAATAGTTTAGGGAGACAGGAGAGATACCATATACCATAGGTGAAATATTTATTAAAGAATATATCACTACTGCAAATGAAACCATACACATACTAAAGGTATACTAAATGTATAATACTGTAGCTCTATACAATAGTGTACAGTTCTCTTAATGTGAATGATATTGTTTTAGCAGGTACTAATTACAAGGTGGAAATAGCCTACAAAGCAGGTATGTTAGTATATGGCATTGTTAACTGGAACGTTTTTTCAATTGGTCCTCAAGACATCTAAAAACCTATGTATACCTACCCATAATGACGTCCATCTTTTCTTGTTAAAAGCAATGTAAAAAGGGCCTGCTGTCCAAATACCATTAGAATAGAATAGAACAGTTAGTAGACTGCACGTTTGTGGTAATGTGCTCATACTGTACATTCTCATACAAACTGTCACACAAACACACACACACACACACACACTCTCATAAACACCAACAGAGGCAATAGACAACTCATACTGCATACTGTAGGCTATGGCTGCCTCCTAAAAGTCGACGAGTCAAATCATCAGTTGTGCCTCTTCAGTCGACTGAGATTGTTCAAGTCGAGCAGTCATACCGTCCCCCATGTGCATTACAATAACAGAACAGATCACTTCAAAAAGGCAGTAAGAACAGCAAGAATGTCAGTGTCTTCTAGGTAGATAAGTTGTAGTGGATGAAGGGCTGGTGCAGTCATTAGTGTACAGTATGTAGAGGCTCTGGTGTTGATGGTAAGTGCAGGTGATGTTATTGTGCCCACCTGTAGGTTAGTATTGTATGTATGTATGTGTGTATATATATAAAACACAGGGTTAAGGCATCTGTCATCCTGGCTGCAGCCCTAGTCACTGCTTTGGCCATATAGAGATGGATCGATTGATTGCACAGTACTCACAGGCAGGCAGTCACTCAGTCTCTCATAAGAAAGAACTGCTGCACGAATCATTGAATTATGATGTGGCTTTGTGTACCACAAAAAGGTCAACAGTAGGCTACCGTTACGGGTAATTTGCTCTGCTACAGTAGGCTAACGGTACGCTAGCATGACAGTGTGTTGCATCTTACTGAAACTCAGGATATTATGATTGACATTATTGATTGTTGATTGACATGATTGATTGTATAACCTAGGCTATTTAAAAAAAAGAAATAAGAAATGAATCGAACAGCCAAATCCGATTGGACTGACACATTTTCGAGTCAGGTATAGCTCTACTGTAGCCTAAGGCTACACGTATATGGAACACGGCTGTGTTGTTTTTAGCCTGTGTTTTAGTAAAACACACCTAACAGATAGATGAATTTTGTTGTGGTTGTCTTACACATTCCGATACCATCTCTGCCGCCGTCAAAATAATTAGCTGATCGCACTCACCTTCCTTCCTGTAGGGGGCAGTCTGGCTGACACCCACAGATAAACAACACTTCTGTATCGTCATTTCTCCTAAGGTTCACATTCATTCACTCCAGATAAACACATAAATTAACTGGAATATCCCAACAGGATGTACCATTGTTGCTTTCCATTTTACTGTGAGGTGTGGTGATTCAGCCAAATAGTGCAAAACCATTAACACCACAGCAAGCAAAACATTAAACAATTGCTTTGTTCTATTCCTGACCAGTTAATGTTCAGAAATAAGTACCACCTCAAGGGATAATACTAAATCTCCATGGCTTCCAGCTATACGCATTGCAAACACAGTGTGAGATTTAGGCTACACAAGCATTTTAATTGACCCTATATTCATTTTCAATAGCCATTAGAATAGCTTTGGAGTAATTCTGGCAAATTAAGGGCAACAAGGTGTAGTCAAAGTCCCTTACATTGGCCATTTCATATTCCTTGTTTCCTCTTTTCACCCATCTGCCCATTTCCTTCCTTAAGCCTTCATGAGCCCCCTGTGTAAGCCCACACCGGTGCTGGGAAAGTGGGTGGGGGCATACTTCAACATAATACAAAACATGGGAACAGGCCTGCCTGTTGAATTCCTCACCTGACATTGAGACCCAGAGGAGCCTCACAGATTGCCCAGCCTCAGCTTATGCATTGTGCCTTTTTCTCACAGTTTAAACTGTCCTCGTGTCATGGGTGTGATAGGCACACCACACGCACCTGTAGCTTCATTCAGAGCTTTTAACCTAAGAGTGTGTCTATAGGACTGGGTGTAATGTTACTGCACAACATCAGCTACAGTTTTCTCATAGCAGAATCATAAGCTCTGAACACACATTCCACTTTTGTCAATGCATAGCGGTGTTTCAAATTACATAACAGCATACCCAGGCAAGCTATTACTATCACTTAACACCACGCACGCATGCGCACATACACACACAAGGAAAATAACAACAATCTACAATGAAATGTAAATTCCTGTGCATTACCTTCCACTAGGGCAGCAGCTCTCAATTCTTTTAGTAATAAAGTATTCTACTGATTATTCCATCGATGAATCTAATCATATACAGTATTTAGCTATATATTAAAGAGTAATAATAAATATACTGTACAAAACATCAAATAACAAATGTCATCATAAAATGAACAATAAATCAAATCTATATTTGTATTGCCTAAATTGTATGCAATATATGTCAAAACTAAATCGATTTAGTGCATTTAAGTGCAATTAGGACTGTTGGGAGATTCAGGTATAAACCCAGAACTAAACCTCAGAACTAAACTTAATATAGCTATAACTGCTGCATTGGATTGGTGCATTTTATGCTCCAATTGCTAATTACACCACTTGATATTTTGTGCATTGCTGTGAGATGTGTGTTGTGTGTGTACATGAGAGAGACTATCATGCACTGATAATAACATGAATTGCTTAGGTTTCACATATTGACTGTGCATTTCATTTTCTGTGGTTAATTTCTTTATCAAAATACAACACTTCAATCAAGAGGCTAAGCTCTTATTGCTTTAATCACTGGACTGGACAGGCCTATGTGGGCATTTAATTCCATTCACACAAGATTCTTGCTCAGCAAAGATGGTAAATAATATTAAATTGGTTATTTAAGGAGCTTGACTATGCAAGGCTCTATATGTGATAACTAAGACTTTAAAATGGAGTCTAAAACAAATAAGAAGCTAGTGCAAGCACAGGAGTGATGTGTGGTCTCTTGTTAGTCCTAGTCAGAAGACTAGAACTATAGCAATTGTTTGTAAGTTAACAGTGACGTCTTCATTTGACAAACGAGGTGAGCTGTCGTTCCACAGGAGAACATTCACTTGGATTCATTTCGTTTTATTTCGATTGGTGGACGGTCCAGTGTGGACCCGTTGAAGGATTATAAATTGAGGAATGGACATATTCTGATTTAATGACCGCTTTCACCTTTAAAAAGGTATGAGACACTTCTCGTCGCCTTTGTTTACATGTCGGTAAATCTGAAGTAGGTAATTACTTTGATTTTAAAATTATTTGAAGAATCTCACGATCTGTATACTTTGACACAAGTTTAAATCATAGACATTTAGTTTAAACATGTTTGCAACCACTTTCTTCACATCATGTCTACAGCATGCGTATGTGCGACAGTAGGCCTACACAAAAACACAATGCAGTTAGTAGGAAGTAAACAAAACTTTGATGCAAGTAATTTGAATTTTTTTAATAGAGTTTGTCGATAAATTGTTTTAGCCCTATTGTATACATTTGAGCTTTTCTCCTCATTTTTATTCCATTAATGTTGCGGAAATGTATTGCTTTTCGGGACCCTACCAGACCCTAAATTTACTTTATGAATAGAAACTGGACACGCTCAATTGGGAAGTGTTCACAGTCGTTGTTTCCTATAGTAACAGTGTAGTTCTAGTACATTTTCCATTCATTTATTCCACTGACTTTTTGTAAAGTCCTTATTTAAAATGTTTAAGATGTATAGCTGTTTTAAGGCAAATCGTTATGGTTGTGAATCGTATGCATCTGTAGATAGAACCTGAACTTGACCTTGTTTTAAGATAAACATTATTTATTTAAATAGATTAATTAAGGATAACTACAGTACCCACAATCCTTAAGTGTAACAGCGACGTCTCTGATTGGTGGAGCTGGCTTTCCTCGACAAACTCGATGATACCATCCTGATCTTGCAAGCTTTATTTGGCGCTTCGGAGCCGTTCGCACCTGAGAAGTTCAGTGCTTGTTGTTACCATGGAAATGTTTTAAACCCTGCAAAGTCATGGCTTTTTTCCCTTATTGGTCCAGCGAACCTTACCTTGCCAATCACACACCAGCTACAACAGATGTGTCAATGGCTGCAGAGGCAGGGAGCACAGAAAGAGGGTCAGTCTGCTTTTCAAATAGTCCTTGTGGAATCTCTCAAATCCTACATACCTACCTAGCAGCTTTAACACTATATTTTAACATTTTATTAGAAAAAAGGGCCTCGTACATTTATGCGTTGTAAGGATGCAGGCAATGATCCAAAACAATTGCTCAATTTGCATGGAAAGATTTAATTTGGCAATTGTTCAAACTTCATAAAGGCCAGCTTATCTTAAAAGCTGGTGAGTCTCCACATTCATACACGCAAAGTGCTGCAAAAAAACAAAGTAAACATGCTGGCATGTGTTTAAACACTGGTTTAAATATTAAGTGATCATTAGCCAAACACCGGGATAAACCATTTACACAAGTAAACAGTTACAATTCTATAGAAATAAATAGGCAGGCTAATAGGTAGGCAATGTGAATAACATGGGAAGAGGGAAACACAACTGCTGTTATGTCAATGACCCACACAACAACGAGCCTTAAGCCCCAGTCGCCATTCACTCGTAGCCCATCGCTGGTTTACATTCCAGGCTTTGGTTGCCTAGGTATCCCGCATGCATATTTCCCACCCGTTATCTGTCAGTCAACAATATCCTTAGCTCCCATTGGTAGTTGCCTCAAGATGATATCAGTTTATCTCTGTGATCCGTACCCCCCCAAATCTCGCCGTCGACGATCATTATTTTGCCCTTCATTGATAAGTCACTTGTATCATTGAGGTTCCATGGTCTCGCATCGCTACTGCTAGTCTCTTCCAGTGTGTCTGGGGCTTTACAACACACATTTTAACAGAGCAGAACATTTCATTTACTGATATTCACATTTGTTCACATTAATTACAATTCATTCTTAAAATCTGTCAGTGTAGTTAGCGAGATGTTGGAATGTAACTTTACAGCGACATGAGGTTTAGAGATTAGGTTTGAGTTCATGATGCATGGATTTTTCTGAGCACACCTCTGCGTAGGCCGGCGGTGCTGTAGCGGAGGCATAGCTAAACAGTGCATGTAGACTAATATCCTAAGAGCCAGCAAGGGGGAAATAAAACATCCTCCTGTCCCTCTCATGCCGTGAGGACATGGGTCTCTCTGGACAAGAAGGGAGGGAGAGAGGGCGGGAGGGAGGGAGGAAGGGATAGAAAAGAAAGGAAGCTCAGCATCCGGACTACTACTGTTTGTCTGGGAAGGGAGGGGCTCGTCGAAGACAGAGGCACAGGAGATCCTGCTAACCTGCACAAGCAAACAAGCACGCACACACGCACACACACACACACACACGCAGAGACAATTGCCTCTCGTGGCTTGCCCTGGGTGTGTGTGGATTAACAGACAAATCCACAGCGTCTCCAAATGGAAACTCCCCAAACCAGAAATCTTATGTTCCATGTCAACCTTGACACGGCACAAATACGTATCACAGCCTCTTAGTAAACAGTCACAGCAGCTGCCTGGTTGGTGCAATAGGCAGCCAAGGGGAGCTGTACTGTTACTGTTTGGCCAAGGCAGCACAACAACAACAACAATACTGTATTCGTCACACAACGGAACACGACAAGCGCCAGTCTGGAAGAGTTTTAAGACTTCTACCAGCGGTCCTGCCCTGAACCAGTTATAGCAGCAGACAAGTGATCACACTGACGCCATTTTGCAGGCAGAGACCAGGCCAGAACCTAGGGGCCAGTAGGTGGTGACAGTGCCTGCCCAGGATATTTGAGCCACAAGGGGTTTAATAACTCATTCTGGTTGCTTTTCTAAATCATTTAAAACATAAAACACCTCCCTTCAATGCAATAGGGTGCTCCTTCAGAAGGTCCGTCCACAAAATTGGACACCCATTGCCAAAACTATAGGATAGTGTTGTGTGGTGCGGTCTGCACCTCTTTTGTTTGTGTTCCTGTGTAGAAACACCAGATTATTTTGTCAGACGCCAAACATGAGTACATGTGTGCACTAAACAATCTGCACTGGTGGCATCTGTGCGCCTACAATCACACCATACAAGTTACGTATATAGTTCTATGGGCTGCATACTGCAGCCAGAACATGTTCGGGCTTGTGTGTGCATGGAGGGTCACGTGCGGGTGTCAGGTAATCGGTTGGACTCCAGATGACATCATGCTCACACACTAAGCCGTGCCAGGCTAAACACACACACACACACACACACACAGAGGAAGACAGCCTAGAGAGAGACAAAGCCCAGAAGAAGAACAGGGGAATAGTGTGAAATCAAACAGTAGACGTGAGACAGGCATGAAGGAAACACAGCCTAACAGCATAACATCATGACAGCGGCCACACACAAGGAGTGTGAGAGCTGGAGCCCACTGTCTGAGTCAGTGCTGGGAAAAATAATGACTAAAGTCATACTGCGCTCTTCCTCTCCTTGAGGCAGATTCACTGGCTGCCTGCCACACATTGCATAACATACTGTACTGTGTGTAGTACTCCCCATAGCTGAGTGAATAGGAGTACAGTATTAGTCATCATGCTCAACCCTGCCCCCAACTAGCCAACTAACCTGATCAGAAGGTACCGCATAACTAAACTATCTGATAGTTTTTGAGAGTCTTTGAGAGTCTGTCAATGGTGAACCCTCGCCAGAATGTTTAATGGGAGTGAAATTAAAACTGCCAACATTTTCTGATGTTGCTGTAGGTTGGGTATGAAATAATATAATATAATTTTATAACTAAAAACAAACAGGCTTTATTTGGTGGTGTTCCACAAACATGGAGCGATGGTTCATTACCTCATAATACTGCACTTACAGCTACTTTCATTAAATTCCATCATTTTTGGGAGAGCCGTCAAATGGCAGGAGACAACCCACTGATACCAAAATACCTAACAGAAAAAAAACATGTAAAAACAACAGCCCTCTGAAAGCCTGTAAAACTCTCAATTGCATTTCATTGAGTGCAATATTTTACTCCATTACTCCATCTTGCACTTGTAAGCAGGCTAACATCCTATGCAAACTGTGTCTTTCATGTTTGTTGTCTTCTAGAGATAACAGCTCTCTAATTACAGTTGTGGTGACTCATGTTTATTTACAAGCCAAAGCAGATAGGCGTAAAGAGTTCCCTCAGGTACTGAATAGATTTCATAGTTAAAATTAGGAGAGATTGAACAATCGTGATCTAAAGGGAACAATATCCTTGCTCAAGCCCACAAACCCTTCAAAGCTAAATGAGAAGAGCTTTTCCAAACACATTTGTCTGCCCGCATGATAGGCTGAGCTGTTCATGAAGCCAAATCAAAAAGCAAACTTTTGTAACAGACTGTGGGGTAATATTACTAGTAGTTTGAGTCAACATCTTCCAAACCCATTACATAAGCCTTAAACCATTTCCTGTTTCAACAGCATGCTGCTATGCCTACCCCATGTTCAAGAACACCCCTTGGACAGGACACTAGCGGCTTGTGGTGGAGCCTTTGGTTCAAATCCCCATTTAAGCTTCTTTCCAGACTTTGCCTACATTACTGTCGTCAGTTTGATGTTTTCTCCTGTCCTGACACACGTGACATTGTTGACATTAGCACACCAATTGCAGGCAAGGGTGTACCAGGGATGGAGTTCTCTTCAGGACTGAGTGCAAATGTGGCGCTTGCTCAGCAGTCCCTGGTTCACTTGCATAGTCTGACACACCAGAGGTTAGACACATCCATCTGGGCAGCCATTCATTGAAACAGTTTTAAAAGGGCAGGCACTTTCAAAAATACGTGGCACGTGATTGGACGAACCTGTGAACCAGCAGCCTGTTGTTAAATCCACTGTTTTGTTTGAAAAAATATTTTCCATAGAAAAAAGCCTTTAGTGCTCTTCTAATAAATTCTAATAAAACGTATGCTATATTGCAGCATCTACATAAACCACTGTAGGACCCGCCATTGAGATATTTTCAAGTCTCCTTCATCACACGTAAAGCATGCCTGTAGCTAACAGCACGATGCTGATTGGCCACACACTATGTTAACCTGATAGGAGCACAACGATTTCCAAGCTATCCAGACTGATTCTTGAGACAAATTCAAACTGAAGCTCCCGAGATAGGAAGTCATATCAGACACCTTTTCTTTTGTTGTTCAAGATACTACCTCGCACGCAGTGGAGGCCTTTAAAACTAACAGACATGTTGAACAATTTTTCTAGACCACAGGGTGTGCATTCCTGGAAATTATGAAAATTACAAGGTGGGAAATATGTTGGTTGTTGTCTGCCAAAGTGCAGATTTGGCAAGTCAGTTACACTGTTTGCAAAGACTGTGACCCCATTCCCAAACCGACATACTTCTACTGGCTTTATTCATTTATCTATCACTCTATATTTTTGTGCACAAATAAAAACACTTCATTGTTAATGTTAGGTCATCTGTAAAAAGACCTTGCTTTCTGCACTCAACAAGATATTCCATCCACCTTTAAAGAGAAAGGCCAGTAAATCAGGGACGGTTTGTTCCTTAGGGCGATTGGGCGACGCACCACCAAAGGGAGAAAGAGGGAGAAGGGAATGTCAAACTTTAACAGTGTAACGCTAGAATAGCCGTATAGCCTTCCGCCCCTTTAGGGCGATTTCATCATGGCGGAAAATTGTTCCGATCACTCTCATTACATTCATGTTAAAAATATTTTTTCCCAAAATGCATTCTCTATGGCTTCCGGGAGTGCTTGCACTAATGTGTTTACGTCATACACAACATTCGTAGATATCTGGCAGTGACGTGTAATGTCTACTCAACAATATACCCTGGAATGGTTAGTCGTCGCACATTGTGGCTTGTGTTTCATCCGTTCTGTCTGCATGACTCGCAAAGTAAGCAATACAATTATAATATTATTGATTGGTAGGATCGTCTAGTGTTTTTCCATAACAATTTTTAATAATATCTAAACAGACGCCAAACATCAATGTTTTGCATTAACTTGAACCAGTGGCCGTAGCCTACCGGTACTATTGTAAACTTTATAGAGGGCGAGATTGGGCGAGAGCATTTTGTTGCACCTAAAATCACATGACAACAGAATCAGACTTATGAATATATTTATTGACATTAGCTAAAGTGTGCTTTGTATTCTATTAGCCAATGTAATTATTTAATTAATTAAATTTTAAAGCAGACTCTGCTTGTTTAGCCTGTATGTTGCCATCTAGGGGTAGGCTAGTGGCATTGCTTAAACTTACACTTAAACTTAAACAATAAATTGTAGGCTACAATGCAATGTGACAACAGCTAGTTGACTTAAAGCTATAGTAAGCAATTGCACTGTCAAATTCACAATAGGCTATATCTCATTGATCTGATGGCTGCCTGTTCTTTGTGATGTTTGTAGCCTATACAGCCTGGCTCTGTACATAGTAACACAAACAAAGTGGTGCAGATCACACCACACAACAATATCCTAGTCTGCAATGTCACTGTGTGGTAAGCTTCTGACAGAAGAGAAAGGTTATTTTGTTTTGATTGACAAGTTTTCTCTATAATTATTTTTAGATACCTTTAATTTACTTAGGCTATTGAATAGGTCACCAAAAAATTCCCCACCCTGAGAAAATTGTCAGGAGCTGTCACTGCAGTAAAGTCTGACAGGACAGGAAGGGACAGTCACTTCCACACCAATATCTTGCATCCTTCCAATTCCTTCATAGTCGAGGGGGAAAGCGTAACTGCTCCCCTCCCTCTATTAAAGAACTACCAAAGTGTAAATAAACCAATGTGGACTACATGTGGGCTTTAACAATAACCTTTATCTCACCTCATCTACTCATGCTCACATTAATTTCCTCTATGACTGTAAGTTTACTGTTACTCAATTGCTTCCCTCCTGTCTTCTGGGAAATAATTGACCACTACATTACCTGTTACCATGGATTGGCTGGATTCAATATAGTATGGTGGTCGATGCATGTGACTTAATTCATGGAAAACCTTAACTGGTTATGAAGTATATTGTAATTATGAGTTGGTCCTGTATTACTACAGTCAGTAGTATATGTAGCGAAGTGACAATATGGTCTGTGACTGAAGTAAAGTACCGTTGACGGGGATTTGAAATTAATGTTTATTTAAGGAAACATAACTTTTTGATGTGAATAATTGGACCTTATGTAATTAACTCACAAAAACTAAATAATGGTACCAAACAAAGACCAACCTTAGTTTCGAAAATTCGTTCAGCGTGCTTTCCAAATAATTATTGAATAAACTGAACAGGTTATAAATTATTTGTGTGACGTAAGCATATAGGCTACTACACGCACGGTACCTTAGGCTCAATCATTTCATATCGTTTACTTGTTGATACTGTACATTACGTTTATAGAAGTGAGGGACTCTGCAGTCTGCATCTGCTTCATATAAACCATTGTTAACATTAAAATGTTCAAAGGTCAACTTACCGGTTCACGGTGAATTCTGTCCCGTTGATGAATCGGTGTTTTCCTTATCGCAACTTATTTTATCTCGACTTTCATAAAACTGGAAACTTTCAATGTTGGCGCGGATGATACCAATGCCAACGACAACATCTTAACACATATCTTGCATAAATGTTTGTTTTTTCAGTTTTCTTTTTAGGCGTTTTAATAAAATATCAAATGTGTAGTAATGTTGTATTAGGGTTTGTAAGGTAGGCTATATTGTGTGGTGGTTGCAGCAGCAGTAACACCAATGAGTGCAGTGCGGGCATTTTTTTCACCCCTAATATGACTCAAACTTGGTACGTCCGGGGTCGAGTCATTGGTCCGTTGACAGTTTTGGAAGACGCAGCATCACCGGTTCAATGGTAACCAAACGTTATCATGTGCACGAAATACTGCACATTATCTTACGCAGAAACACATAATCCACTAAACAAACTCGATTATTTGTCCTCACAAAATGTCAGAAAGACCTACATGATGTAACGGTCAGAGTTGACTACTCTAAACATTACGCTGTGACTGTGTATGGCAGGTCCGGCTACTGTCTGGTTCTTGGATTTTAAATGACCCCTTTTAGAGAAGTAGAAGTAGGTATTTTGTTGGTTTAATGAAAACATGTTGTGGGGGTGAGCTAATATTTTGGCAACAAATTGGTTTGATTAACAAATTCAGGTTGACCTCATAAGCAAAGTGGATTACTTATCTCCACTTTCTGCATGTGAAAGTGCAGAACACGTCCCACACATTCACACAATAAACCAAAGTGATCTATTTACGTAGTGATGAGCAGAAATAAAACACTTAAAAAGTAAAGAATATAGGCCTACAGGAGAGACCGAAAGTGTTTCAGTTGCAAAATTATTATTATATAATGCAAGTGAATGTCCTCATTCTTTTCATCTGTTTTTCTAACAGTGAAATAACGCCCCCTAAATATGTTTTTTATTTTTATTAAACCATTATGTTACCTACAAATATAACACATAGTCCACCTAGGATTTGTATTTTGGATTATTGTCTCTATATGTTTATGTTTGTAAATCTACAGCCTGGATACATAAACATGTTTCTATCTGGAGCAGTGTAGTAATAAAGTAGTTTTAAAGCAAGTGTGCGATCATGTAAAGTGCACATACGAAAATACATTTTAAAACAGGTTAGGGTTTAATGGAACAGTGTAACAGAATTATAAATAAATGTATTAACATATTTACCTTTAAACATTATTTTTAATTCTGATGTTGGTCTTTTTATGTTCTTTTTAGTAGTTGATGTCTTCTTAACATCATAAGACCATGTTGAAAATAAGTGTTTGTAATTTTAACATGTTATCCCTTAGATTTGTATTACTGTTTTTATGTTGTGTCATATAACCCAAGAATAAAGATAATAAATCAAAGAGGACACAAAGATCATTTTTATTTTACACAAGCTTTATTGTCTTAAACTGCTTGCACAACACCTGTTGGATCAGTGTGTGCCATTGGTGTCACCTTTTATCAAGACATTGGGATACACAGTAGAAAACAATGGGACTTGGCCAATCTGTGTCTTCCTTTCATTTGTTATAGCTGGTCCACATTTTTCAGCATGAAGCTTACTTAAAACAACACACACTCACAAGGAAACACATCAATTTCATTGAGTTAAACATTTAGGAACCAAATAAACAATAGGTACAGTATGTTCTCTGTTCATCCATCTGCTTAATTATAATTTCTGTCAACCAACAGTTTTCTATCCACGTTACCAAAACGTAAACAATATATACAATTAATTATGCCTGTAGTCTATATGTTAAATATGGACATGAACCAGAGAATATCATCAAGGAGGAAATAATTCAGAGGCCTTGAAATACACTTTGTCATGTCCTGTTTTGTGACTCTACTCTACAATAAAGGTAATGGATTCTTTCCATTACCTTTATTGTAGAGTAATGGAAAGAATCATGACAATTATTATTTACTGCATTTCCTTGTAGGTGGCGTCTAAAAAAACATGTTAGGCTACACGTTATACCTGTTATCCCCATTGTGATTCTCATCTGATAAATATTCTTTAGAATTACTTTCCCAATCCAATCAAAAATTAATATATCAGAAATGTATTTGTCAGAATTGTTATCCACCAGTTTACGCATTTTAATTAGTCAAGGATTATTGGGATTTATAAGGGTGAATACAAGCACTTAACACTATTTAGACCTACATTTCCAAGAAAACTAAAGTGTTCCTCAAACAGGACATTTATAAAGATCTTTTAAAATTACATATTTTCTATGTAATTGTATCATAATTTTTAACAAATTACAGGTTTGCACAAATAAGCAACTACATTTTTTATTTATTTATTTATTTTTTATTTATTCTTTTTTTTATTTGAAGACAAAACATAACAACAACTGAAATCCCTGTGCATTACAGTCTAATTTAGCTCAATTGCTGCGAGAATATAAGGGCAACAGATGGAGAGGCTGGTCAGCTCCTCAGACCAGGTGAAGCAGAGTGGAGAGTAAGGCCACGGCGGTCCGCCTGGTGGAGGACACGGCCATGGCCGCGGGGGATTCGGCGTTCTGACGAGACTTCGTGTTTTTAGGCATCCACTCC